>JAECUM010004062.1:0-234713 GCA_016617855.1 Megalonaias nervosa | reverse complement strand
TTGCTTCGTTAAAGAAGCTTCTGTCTCAAGAAGATCATATTTTCTGGCAAGTTCAAGCAATTCATCTTTTTTTTTAAACAGTCCAACTGCTCCTGGGTAAGATTTGAAAGATTTCCACTTTGATGACATTGTAAAAAGCCTGTTGATTTCACTAAAGATTTTAAAAATGTGAAATAATACTTGGTATTTAAAAAATCCTGAAAACTAGGGGAATTTAAATTTCAAGAAATAATTTTCTGAAATATTTTTGCCAAAATTCATATATCCCAAGGACGAAGAACCAATTTTCTTGTTACGTGTCTAGGCTCGTACAAAAGTAACAAGAAAAGAGTGAAGACAACAAGCTTTGTAAAATTTAACAAAATAATTTATTTCCCTATAAAAACAAGGTAAAAATAAGAAAAAGAACGTACGGTTTACGAATCAAATCCAAAATTAATCCAAGAATTAAAAAAGAGAAGTCCTGTCAATGAAAAGTCCTAAATGAATCTGTGTTCGAGTCCCGATGAAATCAAAATGGAGGGCGATAACGTATGTCATGACCTTCAAAGTGTTCCCGTGTCAATAGTTCCTTGTTGAATCACAAAAAATAATATTCCAGTTTAGAATTTCTGAATAATTTCAATAAATGTCTTGAGCACTAGTATTTTCCAGGGAAAGAATCAATAATTCCAAAAAGTTTTTAAAAAAATTCAACTCAAACTGGTCACAACAAAACACCTTTGAGCTTCAAAGGTTTAAAACACAACTGGCAAATTATTATGATCACATGAGCTATAAGCCAGACTAAAACGCAAAACAGATTCTCGGATGAGGGTCAAAAATTCATCCCACTGGGAAAACCAAACGTTTGTAACAATAAACAAATGTTATTTGTCACGTACTCCAGGTATGGCCTTGATTCCACTAAATGAATCTTACTCTTAGAATCAATAAATTTTTTTTATAAAGTTCTTTACTAAAAGCCTTACTGATTTCTGAATCAAGGTCAGCAATTAGATACAATGTTTAAACTACTGGTTGTTTATCAGGTCAAACAGAACTGAATTGAATTTCTAAAAAAAAAAAAATCAAATCCAGTAGACAAAATTATCATTACAATAACATGTAATGGAATAAAATAAAATAAAAGAAAAGAAAATTTAAAACTAAAAACAAAGAATTAAATTACATATACATAACACTAATAAGACTGGCAAGGTGAAAAATCAAACTCATTACCGTGCCCTGAGAGAATTTAAGTGTGTTGGAAATTGCAACACTACAGCCATT
This sequence comes from Megalonaias nervosa, assembly GCA_016617855.1. Lineage (NCBI taxonomy): Eukaryota > Metazoa > Mollusca > Bivalvia > Unionida > Unionidae > Megalonaias > Megalonaias nervosa. The sequence goes on along the minus strand of JAECUM010004062.1, from coordinate 233,441 downwards.
GACAGTTAATACTGAAACATCTTTTGTTCTCAGACTGTAACAAAAAGGCATCAGCAACAAAGGTAATAGAAGGACAGCAAGGATGACCGTGTTCCTACTGCACCAAATGCAGAAGATCTCCACCTGGCAAGAATATTGTATTAAGACATTTCTTTTATTTAAAAAGAAAACCTTTTGGCAATAAACAAATATCATCAGAATGGAAATAAACTATCTATTTTAAAACAATGTATCTGAGAATGAAACATTAAAGCTATGTGGTCGTTAGCTGAGTTGCAATACAGGGACTTTAACATATTTTGAAAGGCAAACCGTGTAACAGCGCTACATCGTATATCGGCCGAAAATGGTGGAGGCAACTGACTTCCAACGGATATTTTGTAAGTTTGACATCGAAAGTATGACTGCGTATAGAGAGAGAGGCTATTGCAAGTGTATCTGCTTATTTATGAGCTCATTCAAGTTATGTGCTCACCTTGTCTCGATCATGTAGGAACAATGTTCAAACTTACACAACTTAATTTTGATTGGATGCGGTGGCTTGCTGCCGCATTCAATGAAATTCACAGACCCAAAGCACAGAAATATCTGCTCGATCCGCCAAGGTGTAGATAGGGTTAACATATCAAAACCTTTGCTAGCAAAGACGCTAACACAAGTCCTAATGAATGAAGTTCAGAATAAACTTTAGTGGCATTCCAAATAATTTCCAACGCTGGAAGTGTTAATGTGCCTGTAGTAACCTGTAAAGTGCAGATGTGCCAACAGTCTTTTGTTGAATTACAGTACGATAATACAATGTTTCAATGTCTGAATTCACAATAATTCCCAGTTAATATCTCTTTCCAAGATTATTATATAATGCGTTCTGTATTTCCAGAGAAGAATAATTTGAATTAAAAATTTCAGCCTAAATCAAATACCGAACATAGCAATGATTCTGATTCAAGATCTTACAGCATGAATAAATAATTTTTCCTGTAAACAAGATTTTATCCTCCTCTACCTGACCTAGGTCACAATACCCATTTTCTAAAAAACACTATTACCTAATGTAACCTTTCATTCTAGTAGATTCCAAGATAAAATCTGTTACTAAAATTATAATACAGAATGTGGTAAACACAATGTTCTTGACTCTGACAAAGATAAATATGTTTACTTCAATTGATAATGATCCTAATTTTAAACCAACTCTCATATAAAAAAATATTAGTTATGTATTGGTTGTTTACAGAATTTAAAAAAATCAACGATTCTGGTCAGGTGGACAATGAACTTTATTTTGGACAAGGTCAGCTACAAAATACAATTTTACAAGACCCATAAACATAAAAAACTAACAAACAATGCAAATTAAATACACATAACAATACATGGTACTTATGTTCATTTCAATAAACAATGTATGCATGTAAAAGAGGAAAAATGTTGAAATATTGCCTTGCAAAGTAAAAACAAATTCTGTATGGTCAGTCAATAAGCAGTAAGTAACATGGCTGTCACTAAGACTTACAGAAATGACCTGCTGTTGATTCCAAGATGACCATGACATAATTACCTGGTTTGGTTTATGTGTGTGTGTAAGTGGTTGATCCATTATCATATAATTCAGGGTATGGTACTGAACGTGTTGGGGTCCCCGCATTGCCGTGTGGTCTAAAGCGCTCACCGTTACGGATCACTGCCGTCTCACCTCTGTCTGCTTGGGTTCAAGTCTCGGGTTCGGCCAATGTGGGTATGTGAGAAAGCTTGCCAGTAGCTTCTCGTGGGTCGGTGGTTCTTTCCGGGGTTTTCCCGGGTTCTTCCTCCACCGTTTATACTGGCTGCCATGTATAGCCTATCTTGTGCTGAAAAAATGGCATAAAACCCTACAACAACAACAACAACAACAAGTGAACATGTTTAAAAGCCCTTGCATTTTTATGAACCACGTAATAGACCCATCAGCTGAGGGTGGCATGTGTCAATCAGCTATGTCTAACAAATGTTCCAATGGACTGCTAGCCAATTTATTTGATCTCCAGTGTGTTGTAAATCATTAACATTAACTGTTCCCACGGTGTCATCAACACTGTCGATTTATTGGCCTTTCAAACCAAACAGAAGCTATATATGTAAACAAACAGATACAGACTGTACACTGTCCTTTTCTGGTTCCTAGAACAGTCCGCTTCAGCAAAAACTGTGTTATCAAGGTCACACCTAGTGTCTATTAGACCTTCAAACAACCATTATGCTAATGTCAAACATACGTACGCATTGTACTGAAAATGAAATTTTAAGTGGAAGACTTTACTGAAAAGAAATCATCAGAAGTTTGATATAGTAAATATCATTTCAATCACTGACTAACAGTATTAATATGGTTCTATCGCTTGCAGTACATGGGCCCTCAGATATTTTATATGAGAGTTCTGAGGAAAATGCTTATTGAATTGAAAAGAATTTGGGTATTTGCAGCTGATCCAAATTTTCACATTAATTTTAGTACTGAAAAGCTAGTCATTAGTTCGATACCTCATAATATGCATGGATTCTGTTGATCACTGAGCTTGTCTGTGAGATCGATGATATAAGACCACATTCCAGGTTGAATCAAAACCAGATTAGAAATACAACAAGCTCCAAAAAAAACAAAAGCAGCAGAGAGGGCGAATCCTACAAAATTTTCAATTAGAGATTACGCTGAAAAATAAAGTTTCCAACAAAAACAAAAATACAAACGTCAACAACGTCAAAACCGAAATCTCTAACCGACCCGAAACTTTCCTATTTGGGTTAGAGCTTATTTTTGTTACTTTATTTATTGACATTTATGATTTTGTTTTATGGCGTCTTTTGTTTATTTAACCGCTCACTCACTCGATGTCGTCGCCCTCCCTGCTGCTGTGTGGCTGTGGCTTAATTAAATCATTATTATATCAATAATGGAATCTCACACAGCTAAACTAGCTCGACAGCGACTAGAGGCAATTAAGAAATATCTCCCCGTCCGTGATTCTGTCAAGCAGCAACTACAAGAGCGTCAGGAGTCTCTGGTGGAATTTACAGAGGGTACAGAACGATTATTTAAACCAATTGTCGAACCAACAAAGAAAATTGTTAAAGTAACTGGGGCAACACAAAAAGCTCTTGAAACATTGCCTGTTGATATTACTGGGCGTCTTCAACCTCCTCAACCACCACCTGAAGATCAGCCACGATCTCCGCCAAGAGCCAAAATTAACATCATAGAGAAATTCACAGATGAAGGTATTGCCGCTATCAGGGATCGAGACCAATTACTTGATATTGCCGCGTTTGGATATCATAATAGAGATGATTATGTAAAACCCGAACATATAAAAATATGAGACCTGCCGATTGGATTAGGGATGTATATCGTGTCGCTACTAATATTCAGCAAATTAGAACTGCAGAAGATATTAATAATTTTAACATTTTTAGCCAGACAGTAGATGAGTATATTGAACATGTAAGACAAGAAAAAAAAAAAAAAGAAGGAATGAAGTCTAAACTTAAAGAGGTTGAATGAGCAAGGAGACAAAAAGAAAAAGAAGATTTGGAATATGAAGAAATTAGACGAAGGAGTGAATCACGTTCACCAAGTAAGAAAGAAAGAACTGGAAGAGGTCTGAGCGACTGATTCACTCAAGGAAGTGGTCTTATTGCTCCCTGTCCCAATAATGTCCTTCCCGACGTTGACAGACTAGAAATTCTAATTGGCGGAAAACGAGCTGGCAATAATTCCCCAGAAATCATTAATGAAGCAGCTGCTATTTGTCAGAGACTATTTACAGGTGGTATCAGGGATATTAATGTTTATCGATTCCCCCGTCGATGAAATTGCCGATGATTACCACAGTTATTAAGGGTATACAATTAGATCAGTGACAAGAAAAAAAAGATGATTATACATAATACTCACCGCGGGCCGATCATGGTCAGGGTGATAAATTCGCGATTACCTACATATAAAGCGTTCTACAGAGATGGACTTAGTGATGTTGTTCAGGGTCTTTTTAGAAGGATAGCCCCAAAAGCAATATCGATTGCAAAGCAACTGGGAATGAAAGCTATTGACGTTGTTCGTGAAAAAGGTATTGGTGCTTTTCGTGATGTTGCCGGTAAAGCATTCTCGGCAATCAAGGATAGACTAGCACGATTAATACGACGAAAACCTCAGCCAGTAAAACTACTCAGCACAGAAGTTATGCCTGCAAATGTTAGTAAGATAATAAATCAGGCTGCGAATCAAAAACTAGCGGAGTTGGCTATGCCTGCAAATGTTAGCAAAATAATAAATCAGGCTGCGAATCAAGAACTAGCAGCAATGGCGTTGCCATCGATGGCTGGTGTACCCCTATCAGGAAAAGAAAAAGAAAAAAATACAGCTGCTAGTCTGATGGCAGGAAGTGGTCTTCGTGTTAGACGATAACAAATATAATAAAGATGTTCAAACGTATATCTGATCCCGCATTCGACATGGACGGACCAGTTCTCAAAGGTGAATCGGTACGTGATTAACAGTATTATTCTTATGACGCACGTGTACCTGACGAACGTGGAAGAATCGAATTACAAGTTCAGGATACAAGCAGATATTTCCGGCCCGATGAGGCATTTATTGAGATCGAAGGTAGACTTTTGAAATTAGATAATACAGATTACGGAATTGGTGATCGAGTTGGTTTTGTTATGCCTTTATTTAAAAGTGCCACATACATAATTGATGGTCGGGAAATTGAGGTTTGTCATAACGACATCGACGTTGCCTCAACGATACTTGGCCTTGCAAGATACAGCGATGATTATTCGAGATCACCTGGTCCATCAATGATGTTTGCAAAGGATACAACTGATCATCAACACTAAATGCAGCTGGGGACACGGTTGTATCAATGAATGAAAATTTCAACTTGGGATTCGCAACACGTCGATCAATGTTGAACGACAGTGAAGGATTTTCATGTGCAATTCCACTGTCACGTATCTTTGGATTTTGTAGAAATGTTTAAAAGGTTATCTTCGGGCAAAACACACAATCGTCCTTGTGAGAAAACCTACCGACGATGATACAATATGGCACGCTGAAGGTGTTAATCCAGCTGCAACCGAGGCACTTCATGGAAAAGTAATACCGACAAAACTTTCGTTGTGGATGCCAGTAATGACTCCAGCAATACCTGACGAAGAACGTTTGTTTTCTTTCATGAGTCAATGTGGTAAATCAACATTATCATGGTTGACGATGACCACAGATAGTGTTCAAAGTAACATTAATGGTTTATTCACATGGCAGATAGCATCAAAGCAAGGTGTATCTGCACCGCGACATATATTTATTGCTTTCCAAGATGCTACACGAGTAAACTCGCAGTTACGTAGTTTAATATTTGACAAACTTGGTGTTACTAAAGTTTCACTGAGAATAAATGGACATCAAGAACCAGCTGAGGGTATATTACTGGATTTTGAAAATAATAATGTTGCACGTGTATATCATTGTTTGATGACATTCATGGGGCACGATCAAAATATTGATACTGGTTTGCAAATATCTCAGCGGGATTTTACAACACTGTATCCGATCTATTATTTTTCATTGGAACACTTGGATTTGTTCAGACAATCAGTAGCTGATGGACACTTTCGAGCTCGTGTGGCAAGAAGAGTAATTGCTAATTACAGAGCAATCGCTGTTATACTCTCAGAAAAAACAATGTTGCTTGAAGGTGTTGGTGGACGAATGAGAGTCATTGATGCTCCAGTAGAAAACATGTAATTAAATCGATCATGATATTATAATGTCATATCATCATCTTAGTGTCAGTCTGACTCCTGGTCAGATTAAAAAACAACAATCAGTGTCAAAAAAAAAAATAATAATTCGGAAATAACAATATTACTGAAACGAGGGCAGATCTCAGGTGACCCAAATAAACTATCACTGACTGAACGTCAGCTCAGGCATTTCAATGGCGCCAAACGCTCAAAGACCGGCGTACTACTTGATTTGTCTGCGGGTGCCATTAGCGACAGTGCCGTGATGGGTGGTATATTTCCACTTCTCGCAGCTATATCAGGAATCATCGCCGCAGCGGCCCCAGCGGTGGCAAAAGCAGCTGCACTCGGCGCCTTTGGAACTGCCGCTGGGATGGCATTAAAGAATGCAACAGGTGGTAGAATCCGACGTGCAAAAGGATATGTAAGCGGCGTCGTAAGTATATTAAGGGTGATACAAGAGAGATAGAATCGTATATGAACCGAAAGGCTTACTTGGATTGGATTTTAAGAAGAACTTATTAGAACACGTAGCAAAGAGAAAAACAACCGGAAGTGGACTTAGACTCCCAGGAACCTATCGTGGGGGAAAATTATACAAAACAAAACTATAACAATCAAAATACCCACTTCTAATTTTAATTTACTTGATGCTGCTGTGCGATTAAACATCAAAAACTTCAGAGAGGTGTTTTTATGCGTGATCAATTACCAAAACAACCAAATCGTGTTCAGACCGGTATGATTAATCTCGATGGAAGTTCTGGTCTAGGTACTTATTGGGTTGCATAAGCGATTGATCCACGTGGAATTATTTATTTTGATTCGTATGGACTGGCACCACCAAAGGAATTTTAAAAATATGTCAGCGGAGTGCAAAACACTCCAGTCTGGTATTCGACATTACCAACACAGACAGTAACTGATCCGCCAATAAGTGGCCGTAAAGTACTTGCTCTACTCGACGCTGTGTCATCATCAACGATGCCGCCTCATAAAGTCGTACACGAGTACACCACGTTGTCCAACATTTTAAACAGACATTAGTGAATATACAATGGTAGATATTTTCGGAAAATCTTCTCACCTGAGTAAAACTCAGCAAGGTGACTTATCCAAATACGCAACACTTGATAATATCAGGGACGAGATATCAAATATTTTGCGTCTCGAAGATGTGGACCAAAATGAAGTTGTTGTTTTCCAGGATCAACAATGACGATTAAAAACGAGTAATATCCCGCTGACAGATATTATTCTGCGAGTTCCAGATGCAACCGAAAATAACTTAACGGTATTTACTAAAAACGGTAAAATTAAAAACTCGGAGGAATCAGTCTTAACACTCATGGGAGAGATTGCTGGACGTATCAGAAGAATCGGAGATATTATGTATGGCGATTTCAACATGAGTAAAAATACAATTATTAATGTGAGAGAACCAAAATCAGACGATGATGTGGAAACAAAAAGATACGAAGACAGCAATAATGCCACGATCAGAACTGAGATCGATGATCGTTTACCATCCGCAGGTGATACAATGACTGGTTCTCTGAACATGTCTAATAATAAAATTACTGGTCTTAGAGGACCAGAATTAAATGATGACGCTGCAAAAAAAAAAAAAAAAAAAAAATATGTCGATGATAGCAACATTCCGACGATGACTTTGCTGATGACGATCAATAATGGATTGGCCACATTTAGATCTGAATATACTGCTCACGTACAAACGTTTTTGAATTTTCGTAGAAACACGAATAAAACAATTAATGAATTTTTTTGACGTCCAGCTGTCGTCGACATTAACTCTCTGACATAAATAAAAATATTAATGAATTTTTTGGAAATCCAGCTGTCGTCGACATTAAACTCTCTGACATAAATACAAATATTAATGAATTTTTTGGAAATCCAGCAGTTGTTGACATTAAACTCTCCGAAATCAAAAAGATTACAGACAGTGTAGTATATACAGTAGCGTCTGGATCAGCGTTATGGTCACCAATCAATCATCATATATCGCGCTGAGGTTACCGATATATACAAGCTCTCAGTATTTTGCACTACATCATTTACAATATACACTGATAATCAACGGCGTTCTTCACTCAATGCCACATCTGTTATATTAGAAGTACTGAATCAAAACGACGATGGGGGATTTATAGTGACACCCGAAAAACAAGACCTCGGTTTGATTTACTATTGGTGTCTTGAATTAGTCGCTTAACGACCACCTACCTAAATTATATAATGAATAAATCGATAGACTTTGTTGCAGCGCAACATTTCAGATATGAACAAGTGTTTTTCTTACAGACTCAACTAAAAAATATCATTGACGAGTATACAGTAAAAATAAAAAAAAATACCTTAGACGTATCGTTGTTACTGATATAATTGTTTATTTCTGCATCCGCGGTCTTTGCTGGAACAGCAACTATAATCGGATCATTATCAGCGTCGTACGTAATATCACCAGTAATAGGAGTTGGTATTACAATTATAGCTGGTACCGCAAAAAAAAAATATCTACGTGTGCGGCTGATAAATTACACGAATATACAGTATTGCTATCAGCGGTAACACATGCGCATGCCAAATTACCATCGCTGATATCATCAGGGCTCAATGATGGAATAATATCAGATCAGGAATTCGCATAAATGATTAAGGTTTACCACGACGCCTCCAGTTTGGTAACTGGAAATCAAAAACCACCATCTCCGACAAAGACAGAGTCACCTTAATTTACATCCTGATTTAAAATCAGGAAGTAAATAATAATAATATCATCAAACGATCAAAGATCGTCAACAATGACAACGTCATTGCTACAACAAATCGTCGCTAATACAACACCATCAACAACGCGATGATATCAACAAGCTCAACTAATCCTTAATTGGGCATTATCTTTCCAACAGCGATTCCAGTAAAAGAAACAGCATTAGCGCAATTACGTGTATATTACAGCTGGCCAAATATTTGATCAAAATCATTCGGCTGGTTGCCCGCAAATAACTCATTAGTGTTTTCCTATAAAAATAAATCTGATAGAACTCCAGATTGGCAAGCTGTTGGTATTCCAACGGGCAGTTATCAAACAGAACAGATTAATAGTGAATTCCAACGCAGGATTAAATCTGTCACAGGCAAAGAATCCAAAATAGCTATTACGGTTCACGAGCCAACATTATCAGCCGCGATAGAAATATCAACACCCGACTACGCCGTAGTTATATATCAATCATCGATCAGAACTGTATTAGGATGGCCAGAAATTCCACCGATATATGAAGGGTCACCAGAACCTAAACGAGTTGATTTTATCACAGACAATAAAGTGTACTTGGAAAAAACTCCGGATTACGAAATATGGACATCAACACCAAAATTCAAATTAGGATTTGAAATCATCAAACCTCAAGAGGAGAAAAGAATATCTGGTACCTTGGTATCGAATCATGGAATATGTTCTTTTTCAAAATCAGATTCTGAAAATCATTTCAAATCATTAATACTGAGCACAAACGAATGAGTGACAAATTACGCCAGTCATTCACCCGTTACGTTAACGAGTACCTCCCCCCCCCCGTTGACGATTATCTGAGGGGCGAAATCATCAAGCAAATTGAACACCTGAATAAATTAACATCGGTTTTCGACAAATATCATCGGAGAATTATACGAGCGGTGACTGAAAGCGGAGACGATGTTAAAATCAAAAGTGTAGCAGCTAAAGAAATATTCCTGAACAGTCATTTAATAACAGATGCAGATCTTCCAACATCTAAATATCCGGAATTCAACGCGTAAGAGCTAAATTGAATTGTCAAAGAAATCATCAATGAATACTTTCCCAAGATCGTAGACGCGTGGAGAAAAATACCCCCTCCGGCGAATATTTTCAAACATAACAATGATCCAGACGGTGGTGGTCGTCATATATCACCGGGTGTTGTCGCGACCACATCAACGATCGCAGTTAATTTGGTGTGTGATGCTACTGATGGAAGTTATCAAGTAGATACTGAAAAATCCAAACACGCACAACAGGGATATATCTTATATTCATTTACCCCCGAAGTACCTCCTGGGTTTTTAATTGTGTCAGTGCCAGTTAATCCGGTTTATCTGCGATGTCATAATCCGCTATTATCACGGATACATTTTAGACTTACTGACCAGGCCGGACACTTACTTGATTTGAGGAATGAAGTTCTGGCAATAAGTTTGTGTGTACGCTCATAGAGCGTCATCGCAAGATCTTCGCGTTCGTGACTGATCTCTTCTCAAATTAAATTACACAAATAAATATAATGGATGGAATTAATTGCCGAGATAGAAAAACTAACCCATGCACAACAATTGACGGTGTGTTATTACTGTCTAAACAATCGATATATAAAATAGAAAATTCTCAATTAATGGAGAGAAAAAAACAACAAAAAAATAAATCTGAATCAGAATAAATGTTATAATCTGAATCTGAATAAATATAATCTGATTCTGAATAAAAATAAAAATAAATCTGAATCTGATTAAATCTGTGTCAGAATAAATATTATAATCTGAATCTGTGTCAGAATAAATATTTTAATCTGAATCTGAATCAGAATAAATATTATAATGAAATTGTGTTTTTTTTATACTGAAAATCAAACTAAACTCTGAAAATCGGTGGGGGAAATACCCGAACAAAAATCAAAATCAGACTAAACTCTGAAAATCGATGGGGTAAATGGTACTCAAAATTATATTTTTGGTGATAAAATTACGCTGAAACAATAAAATATTATTTTTTACTGACCAACAACAACAATAAATATTATTATAATGAAAATTTTATTTTTATTGTTTTCGGACTGATTTTCTAATTTTGATGGGGTAAATGGTACTCAAAATTATAATTATCGTCCAGATTTCGTAATTTGATGGGGTAAATGGTACTCAAAATTATAATTATCGTCCAGATTCCACAACTTGATGGAGCAAAATATCCGACTATAAATCAAAATCAGACTGAATTCTGAAAATCGATGGGGGTAAATGGTGCTCAAAATAAAAAAAAAAAAAATAAAATATAAATCAGAATAAAAATAGATAGTCTAATTTGAATCTATATCAGAATAAAAATAAATATTATAATATGAATCTGAATCAGAATAAATATTATAACCTGAATCTGAGCCACTTTCATAATCCTTCTTGTCTTTCGTCAGTAACTTCGTCAGTGATTTCGTCGGTGACTTTGTCACTGAGTTTACAATGGATCGTTTCACGATCAGACATAATTTCTTCAGCTGTCGCACACGTGAACTCGTGATCTTTTTTGTTTCGTATTCACGTGATAATTCTGATTTAACTTTCTCAATCGCGCTTGCGAGTGAAACAAATTTTCGAATATCCTCATCATCGACATAAAACAGAGATTGTTTCATTGTTTGTTGAAGTATCTTAATGAATCTATACTCAGCTGGTAGTGTATATCTCCCATCATATTTCCGTTCCTGTAGCACCTCAAAATCATTTTTAATTTTTTCAGGGTCCAATTGTTCAGATAATTCTATATCTTCATCATTTAATTTTTTGATCTCAGAAATAATTGCAAGAATATTTTCGGAATTCATTATATAAAAAATATTTGTTTAAAACAAAAATAAATCAGAATCTGAATCAGAATAAAATAAAAATAAATCCAAATCTGTATCAGAATAATACTATTTCTGAATAAATCTGAATCTGAATCAGAATCAGAATAAAATAAAAACAAATCTTAATCAGAATCAGAATAATATTATAAATATTATCAGAATAAAACAAAAATAAACAGTAGCAATGATGAGCAGTTATCATTCCACGGGGTCCCTTCATTATTTGCCAGTATTTGCTGTTGAAGGGTCCCTTCATTTATGCCTTTCTTGTATGGGGCACCCTTCAAATTTGTTTCTGGCGACATTCTTTCTGAATGTCCTTGTGTGGGTACCCTTCAGTGAGATTGAGAGCTACATTACGCTACTGTTTATTTTGGAGGCTCCAGTTTCATGTACACCCCCCAAATCAAACCCTGGGGTGAGTGAAAAACAACACCCACCACGTTGTTCGACGTGGTGAGGAGGTGTACATGAAATTCCTTTTGGTGCTTGGAAACCCCCACTTATTATGACAAATTGGCAATACCGGCTACCGTCGACAATGTGTCAGTCACAGGAATAGAACCCCAGGCCTCAGTATGAGAATCCACCATTCTAACACTGCGCCACAGACTCATTCTTACGAATATATGTTTCAGAAATTATTATGAAGTTACATATGGTGGATAAGCAGGCAACCTAAACGCAATCAGTATACTGAATAAATCACAATTATTGTAAACTGTAGCGTGGATTTATTTCAATTTCCAAACACAATATATAAAATGTACTGTATAAAATACCTGCATTTAATAATAGCACATACTTTTCTGCAGGATGTCATCTGTAAGTTGAAGTACATGTAGGTCTACAGCTATCTTACCTGGAGATCTAAACATAACTTACCTGTCGACTGCACACACATGCAGTGCGTGGCTTATACTGAAGCTACCTAACGGGCAGTTCCCACAAGTGATCAGTATACTGAATAATCACAATTGCTGTAAACTGCAGTGTGGATTTATATTTCAATTTTCCAAACACCATATGAAATACCTGCATTTAATAATTACACATACATTTCTGCAGGATGTCCATTTGGGAGGTTAAAGTATATGTAGGTCTAGTCTACCCGTAAGAGCTAAAAATAACTTACTTGGATTTGCATGTAGTGGATAAACAAAAGCAAAAAAATAATAATAATCATGGCTGCAGTCATATAATAGTACGCACTTGCAAGCGGGGCAATTGTTTAATTAATCTAGCAGAGAAAGCGTTGCTTGACAAGTTATCTCCCTTCATCTAATACAATAGGGAGATAGTGAAATGTCATTTTTTGGTTATTTGCTTTTTGGAATATGCTGATTTGGTTATATTATTTGCGACACTTTGTACTGAAGGTGTGACAATATCAAAATATTTTCCAGCTGCATTCATTGATTGAAATATTATTTCTTCGCCAGTCTCCGCGTTCATGGATTTAACAACCCTTGCTTGTTTATCGTGCTCACCAGTACAACCAAACTTGCAATTTTGACTCTTTGTCATAGCTCGTAAATTACATAAAGAATTATCAAGTTTACTGCCATTTATGTGATCAATCACAAGTCCATCTTCGATTATTCCATAAAAACATTCATAGATGAGTTTATGAAATAAATATTTCTTTTCCAACACTAAATCTGAAATAACCAGCATTATCAACAACACCGTTTTTTTTTAATCGACAGTGCCTGATGATACCATCACGAGATGCCTCATAATTTTTAATTGTGGGATGTTTCACAAATTCATTTTGCTCCATTTAAATAATAATATTATTTGTCTAAATAATTATTTTATTGTTCGAGTGAAAATCTGGCAAGATAGTCTTTGGGGCTTTTTATAGGAGATTCAACTCCATTGGTATTATATTTTTTATCATAATATTGTTTCAGCTCTCTGTATTTTTTACCACCACATTGCACACACAACTGCCTTTCTCCACACTTCAAGCACAGTTTTGGCCCTAGACTCCCTCTACAAACACTTTGCATGTGACATCCACAGAATTCATTTACGCAAGCCGTTACAAGGAACTGAGCAACTGATCATGAGCCACTTACACTTATTCTTTGCTTCAATCATTATATATATATAGTTAATCTTCAATTTAAATATATATTTGGCTTAATTATAATATGAAGGAATTTATGAGATTATCTGTGATTAAGCCCTCTAAAGCCAGATTCGATCTCGACAGAATAACCCATCAATTACCAAGGCAAGCTTTGGTTGATTTAACAAATAAGACTCTAATCAATGGTATCAGTGAAGCGAAGAGAGAATTTCATGATGATTGTATAGCTTATGTGTGGTCAACATTCAGAATTGTACACGAGACCAAAGGCGTTGTTGATGCTACAATGAATGATAAGGTAGCGTCGACAATTATTAATTATCTTGACATTGCACGAAAATATATTTTTCGAATAAAATTTATCATAACGACAGATGACGACGCTTGGATTATCCATGACAAACGTGATCCTGTTCGCGTGTCTCGTCAGGATCACAGTGGAGGTACTGTAACAATAAATAAAAATTCAAAACCAGGAACACTGACTGGAATTGATAGACCTTATTATGAATGAGCATATCCTGTAACGGCAGTTGTTTATGCAATATATCCACTGAATGATAAAACTTTGTAGTGACTTTTGTCACTTGAATTGTATTGCCGAGCAAGTTACAGAACATTTCACAAACGTGAAACGGTTTAATGGATCCAAGATGTAAAAAAATAAATGAGTGGGCAGAAACAGTTAAAGATACTGGAGTGTCAATCAAAGATGTTGCTGAACTGGAAAAAAAATTAAGATTTCCAATAAGAGTGAAGACATTAACCAGAGAAATTTTATACGAATTGAAATATAAAAGAAATGGAACTTCGATAGAAATTATTGAAAATAATGCACATGCGTGGACTTCTGATATAACAATATTTCCACAAGATCGAACTGTTAAATTCTATAATGGTGATATGTTTCATGTTATCAGAAATATCAGTAAGAGTGACCCTGTGTCCATGTGGTTGTTTCAGAGTTCAGAATCTGTGAACAGCAATAAAAATCGCTATGATCAGTTTGTACGGCCTAATGGAGATATTTATCATACAGAATATCTCCACGGCGAAATGAAAAATCTTGCGTTGAAATACACGAACACTGATGAAATCGGCGCTGATGGCAGTGATGAAATCACTGTTGAACTATTACTCAGTAATTGTTTTGCCATTCCGTCAGTCGCTGCACATGCTGCTCAAAAGAAAAATTCATGGAAACCAACATGATTAGAATTTCTTGAAGATATCCAACGCAGTTGTATCGAATACCAACATGGTGGATTATGGAATACTAAATACGATTATAAAGATGTTGTATTGGTTGATATGGTTGCATGTTATCCTGGAAGTTTTCTTGGATACGGAGAATGTTCTGAGTATTTCAAAAGATTTGGACATCCAACACACGAGATGACCGGAGTTGCGATAAATGGACCCTTACCAAATTTTGACCTGACCGGATTTGCATGCATTGAGTCATTCGAGTTAGCACGGAATCTCCATCTGGTTGTTTATGTTTGGTTTGGGAGACATTTTTCAGAAAAACGTTGGGTTCCAATAGTTTTAGTTAGATTTATGATTGACACGTGAATTTTGGTGTCATTGACATTCATTGAGGCAATTATATCATATCGTCCACAGAAACAAGTTTGATTACCACAGCAGAAGAAATACTCTGATGATGAAATCCTGATATAACTGATTTTGAGAATAAACTCACAAAAGATCTCTTCAGAAAAATAATTGGTAAATTTACGCAAGGAGGATCATATGATCACAAACGACATTGTTGTAGACTAATCATCGATAATGCTCAACTTGAGTTTATAATTGCCGATTCAACCGAAAGAAACATTTTTATAAGCCGAGAAAATGCTCATTTATCTGGTGGAACTAAATTAGGTACAATCGTGAGCTACGCTGAAGGTGAATCACCACAGTTCACTCATTTAAGATCTTCGATGCTTGCATATGTTTCGATAAATTTATTATTGATGATAAACAGATTTCCTGATACCGTGGTTAGGGTCGCTACAGATTCATTTTATATCAATAAAAAATACACAGAATCATTGAAACAGTTAAAAATTTCCAATGACACATCTTGGGGTGAATGGAGAATAAAACGAGAACAGATTCTTGATTATTCTGAATCTGCTGATTATATTTCTAAGGATAATTATTGTAAAAGTAATCGTTTATCGGAATTATCATCGGCTCCATCAGTGTTTGATCCTGTAACCCGTCATAAGACTGTTTATCTCAACAGGTGCGGTGGTTCTGGTAAAACAACACATGCAATTGAATTATTTCAATGATTAAATAAATCTGCCGATATGATTGTTTTGACACCCACACATAGACTTGCACGAGAACTGAACGAACATGGAGTTAATTCGTGTACATATCACAGTTTCTTTTGATAGAAGGGAGATATGTGGACTTCTGAGCGAATGGGGGAGAGACATATTCCTAAGATTATTATTTGGGATGAGATCTGTACGGTATCATTGGAGGCATTAAAAATATTTCTTGATTGGCTGTTGACGAGGCATACTGCAATTATCATGTGTGGTGATCATGGTCAACCTCCACCTTTTGTTGGATCATCTCCACATGAATGGCTGAAAAAGTTCATAGATTATTATGAAGAGATAACTGATGATCATAGAGCTATTGATGAACCACTGAAAGAATTTAAAAGATTGATCAGACTGCAGATGCAATGTGAGATAATGTGTGAAATAATTCCAGAAACTCCATTGAATGATTTTTGGAATTTATGGAAGCCTACTGATTTGATAGTCGCAAGTCAGAAGACAGTTCGAGATACACTCCAAGAGAAATTATTTCTGTTACACAAGGAAAGATTTTCAGATTTGCCAGTGCCACTTTGTCATCGCCCAGCAGATACACAAAAACAAAATATTAAGATTGATATTCCAGGAACGAATGAGAAACAAAAACTCGTTCTTAATGATATTGTTGTTGTTACTGTGAATGCCACTGAGAGCGCATTAATGATGGACAAATCTCCGTGGCCACTAGGATACACTATAACGATTCACTCATCACAGGGATTAACTATTTCTGATACAAATATCTGGATTGTCGATGATCGGATCGAATGGTCAAATTTAATTTATCTAGTGGTTTCTAGAGTCAGAAAAATATCTCAGCTGAGGAGAGTTATAATAGATCGCATGATGACCGAGGAAATAAGTGATAAAAACATTGAAAATGCTGTCAAGAAAAAATTAGCTAGTTATCAGCAATCTGACAAAACAAATAAACATGACTTTGATCTCGATGTTGATTTTATCATGACACTGAAACAACAACAGAATAATCATTGTGCGAGCTGTACCACAATAATGTCATAGCAGTATTCAAATAATAATCCAAAACAATTCACCATGGATAGAATTAATAGTAATCTCAGTCACACACATGAAAATGTGATATTGACCTGTCTTGAGAATAATCGACGTAGGGGTGCTAGTGTTCTGCTTTTACAGAAGTGAAGGCAGCGGTAATTGTATCTTCAGGAATTACTTGTAATTGTTTGCATACAAACCTATGCTGAGGAGCAATTGAATCTGGTCTGTAGACTGCAGGTCTACCTGTGGATCTTACCACGCTGGAAATTTTATGTGTGGTCACGCTCCAAATAGGATCAGTTGCTCTTTTTTTACCACCTTCAAGTTCACTGGGTTCATATAAATATCTTACAGTCACATTACCCAATACTGTTTGTTTTGAGAAATATTCACATCGTTGTATTGGTATATGTCTTTTTGTGATCACGTTGATGGGTTTCATGGAAGTTGCACGAGTAATTTCATTATTTAACGCAGCTATCACACTTGGTAGTCTTGCAACCCATTCACGAGACCTTTTATCCCTGGACTTAAGGTCGGTGGATATTTCTTTTGCGTATTGATATCCAAATAACTGCTCAGCAAGTGTTCGAATAAATCATTCAATGATTGCCTGATCACGATGAATTGCAGCACGTCATCGTCTGATTTTAACATTATGTTTTTTCATCAGAGATGATACTGCACCAAGAAATTCTTTGCCAGGTTCAACCTGTAGTAGCTGTGGCTATCGTAGACCACCATGTTGATAAATTTGTTCAAAAGCAGATGCAACTTCAATTGCTGTTTTAGTTGATAGTGGTTCTGCTTCTTTATATCTACTTGCAACGTCAACAACAGTTAACGTGTATTTGTATGTGCATGATTGATGTCTACGTGTTTTAATAGTATCATGAGGTAAAAGCAAAATATCTGCTTAATGAACTTCATTGGGAGCGCTAACATCAAAATGTGCATACTGAATTTGTTTAGGTGGTGGTAGATAAATTTGCCATATTGTCTGTCGTGCTAACCAATTTGCAGCAACAGAACGTGTGACACCTACTGTATCAGCAAGTTTACTAATCGCTGCTTTACCCCTCCAATATCCTCTTGGGCTATAATAAATAGATTCCATCATAATAGTTATCTATGATTAATTATCGGCCCCTAGCATTAGTTTACCTTTCATCGCAGATTTTGCTAGGAAGCTAGCAAGTTTTTCTCTGAGAGATTGATTTTTTATGGAATTTAATGAATGAATCAACTTCACATCTGCAATATGTCATTGTTGTAAATCTTTATTTTTATACGTGACATCATGAATGTGGCATGCTTGATCAATCGCATTAATTGGATACTCTCCAGGTCTTGGCTGGTCTCGTTCGTCAAGTCGGATATCAAGTCGGGTTCCAGGACCACAATAATTATATCCAGGAATATGTTTTTCTCCATGGAGTTCCTGGTAATTTTCTCAGTGAAGCAGCGATATCACCACCCCTGACATCAGTCAGGCGAGACAAAATAAATCTGCATTTGTTTGTACCACATTTTACACACTTGCCCGTAAGTGCATGCTTTTTATTTTTTGTTGTTGTTAATCCACTGGTGAGGGTGGATGCTCTGCATCGAACACAATATAAATTCATATTATTTATTATATTTGTACAACATGGATGTCACTGATTTCTCAGTGACACGAAAGCAAGAGCCAATCAAGCATCATGCAGCGTTACCAAATTCTATCAGAGTAATTATAATAGGTCCATCTTGGTCTGGTAAGACGCAATTATTGCTTAATCTAATAATGAGAGGGCTAAAGTGGGATGAGTTGTATTTAGTGGCATCATCTGGAGATGATCAGCGATGCTACGATGTTCTTAAAGATTTTAGTGAAGAAGCGAAGTCATTTGATGAAGATGAAGATGATAATGATATTGTTGATTTGATCACCGATATTGATGAAGCTCCATCCGTGGATGATCTCGACAGACGAATTAATAATCTCATAGTATATGATGATGTGATGCCTGACAAACAATCAAATCCAGCTTGGATATTTTTCCGAGGCAGACACAAAAATACAGACATGATTTATGTTACTCAGCGATATACACAAATACCTAAAGTGATCTGAGATAACTGCAATATTTTAGTTCTGTTTAATGGAGTCGATACACATGCTTTGCGAAACATGCACCAGACTTGGTGTTCAGGGGATATGGATATGATTAAGCTCAAAAACTTCTTTTCAAAAGCACAAGCTACCCCACATGGATTTATCACGATAAATTTACATGATCCTCGGTCAAGGTATCATGTAGGTCTCGATAAAAATTTTAATTGAGAAACACAGCAGCAGGGAGGGCGACAACATCGAGTGAGTGATTGGTTACATAAACAAACATGCCATAAAAACAAAAACATAAATGTCAACAAATAAAGTAACAAAAATAAGCTCTAACCCAAATAGGAATGTTTCGGGTCGGTTAAAGATTTCGGTTTTGACGTTTTTATTATTGTTTTTGTTGGAAACTTTATTTTTCAGCGTAATCTCTAATTGAAAATTTTGTAGGATTCACCCTCCCTTCTACTAAAAAGATCCATGACTACCTAATAAATGTACATGGGTCTTACTCATTAGTGAAGTTACCATGATCCTAATGATATATTATGCCTACATTCCAAGTATGATCAAACTTGGACCAGAAATATAGTCTTCAGTGTGGTAACAAGCCTAGGCAAACACAAGCTTAATCACTTCATTATTTGAATGGATCACATGTATTACAGCATTCCAGTATGATACCACTGATTATTTTGCAGCCATTTAACCATTCTACTTGTTGGGGGAATAAAAAATAGAGTACTTAATCTTTTGAGACGTGCCCACTGACAAATCAATATTACATTTTTTTTCATTATTAATTTCACATTACGAACTATAGTCAACGGAATTATTTTTTATTTTTTTATACCCTGTATTTAATTTCATACTTATCAGTTATCATTTAAACTCTTGGAGCAAGGCTATATTATTTGGTGTAGAACAGGTGGGGACCTGTTTAAGACAACAAATGGCTTTCCTTTACAGCTGGGATATGGGTGATTTACCTGGCTACTTTTATTTTACACCTCGCTACTTTAAAAAAAAAAAAACTTTATCCCCAATGGTGAAGGTCCCCCAAATCTCGAGCCTACTTTGGCAACTCACCTTCCAACTTTAAATCTAATGGAAGGCACTGCAATGAAACTCAAAATAAAAAGCTGCAGAACACATACTTTCCAAGGCAAAAAAAATTCTTGTGCCAATCTAACACACAAATTATTGTTATGTTTTAATATATTAACATTAAGTTCTAAAAGAAATGAATTAGTGATCTGATCCCTTCTCCCTCACATTCTTAACTGTGCATAGATGCACCCCCCTCAGACACCAAACTGAGGGGTAGAGGTAAATTTTAAGGTGGTACAATGATTTGATGAACTACAAGGCAGCCAATTATGTAGTTGTGTCCAAAATATACAACTTTTTATGTATAGTATTCATTATTATATTGAAAGGATTAATACAAAATATACAACTTTTTATGTATAGTATTCATTATTATATTGAAGGGATTAATACAAAATATACAACTTTTTATGTATAGTATTCATTATTATATTGAAGGGATTAATACAAAATATACAACTTTTTATGTATAGTATTCATTATTCTATTGAAGGGATTAATAAAGACTTCATATGACATTTCCTTCATATCTTTTCTAAAACCATGCTAAAAAAAAATAACCAAGTCAGATACCTCTGACTGTTGCAGCCATTCTAATTAGGGCTTTGAAAAATGGCAGGCATCCGTTTCATACTTCTTTGTGATCATCATGCACTTTATGTTTCAGCCATCTTCCAGCCCCTCTTGCACTTTTACATGATGTATAGTTATCATCATCACCTTCCTTCCATTGCCAGCAAAATTCACATGTCCAAATTGTTTTCAAATTTGGGTTTTTTGGAAGAAATGACATTATCATATTTCATTAGTTTGGGGGAATGTGAGTGATGTCGTCATCAGTGCAATCTTTCTGCTAGGCACATGATCCAACATTAAAATAACTGAAGAGCATAGTCTGAGACATTTTAATAAATATGACACATTTATCTACTTTGACAATTGAATAGTATGACACATTTATCAGTGACAGTTTAATAGTATGACACAATTATCTGTGACATTTTAATGTTATGACACATTTATCTATCTGTGACATTTTAATAGTATGACAAATTTATCTATTTGTGACATTTTAATGATATAACACATTTATCTATCAGACCAAATATGGCCCATGTCTTGACAGATACCACCTCACACACTGACAAGTGAATTGTTCTTTATGCATAACTGGTAGTGGTCACCAAGATGTACAGGAAGCAGCACAAGCAGTTCAATGATTATTATGACTTATTTGCATACATGATCAGCAGACAGAGCTTTCTAAATAGCATGAGAGTGGATTTACAAAAGTGGTACTTAGGACATATATGTTATGTGTACCCTTCTATGTATGTATGTATGTATGTACGTATGTATGTGTATGTATGTATGTGTCTGTGTGTTTGGACACAACATTGGTGCCAAGAATTTTTATGTGAATTGCATACTGCAGTATGTGAATGGGAATACTGTATTGCTGAACTGGTCTAGGATCATGTTTACGTAAGCCAATATTCCAGACGGAGAGCATACTTGTATACAAAACTCCGTGGAGTATGTCCTAAAGATAAATCCATAACTTCCTGTTTATGGTTGTTAAGCACTCCATTTCCTGCCAATCCTCATTAAACTGGCCACCAGGCAAAGGGTGAACATTTTATTACCATGCTGACATTGTCAACAATATTAGACATAAATGAAGAAAATTGTTTAACTCACACAAACAGGAAATCAGGCAAATAATTAGTATTCTCAACTGATTCAACTGCCACCACACCTGTCTGCCATACCTATGTACTGATCAAACTCATCAGTCATTGCTGAGAAGACCACTTCACACCCATCCACCCCCATTTTAGCCAAACAGGCAGGAATTTTATGACATAAACTGCTTGTCTCATTCAAAGTGATGTTACTGGTATTCACACAATTTTGACAGGAAATTGAAATCACTAAACTTAATATCCTAGAAATTTTTTGTAGAAAAGACCATTAATAAAAATACCATTATTGAAGTGTACAATACAGATAGGTCCTAAATATGATGAATGCTCTAAGTATAAAAACAGTTTTCATCTCAACCAAATCCCATCAAAGTGCCAAGATGTAAAACTCCCTTATTCACCTAGTAATTTAAATGTAAAACTCCCTTATTCACCTAGTAATTTAAATGTAAAACTCCCTTATTCACCTAGTAATTTAAATGTAAAACTCCCTTATTCACCTAAACATCATAAAGAATTAGGAGCTAAAATTTTGTGAAATATATGTCAAACGTATAGTCCTCATCATTGTCATCCTTTATAATTTCATCATAATGTCATCCTTTACAATTTCATCATTGTCATCCTTTATAATTTCATCATAATGTCATCCTTTACAATTTCATCATAATGTCATCCTTTACAATTTCATCATTGTCATCCTTTATAATTTCATCATAATGTCATCCTTTATAATTTCATCATAATGTCATCCTTTATAATTTCATCATTGTCATCCTTTATAATTTCATCATTGTCATCCTTGATAATTTCATCAAGTCTTTTAAATTGAATATGCTAACGAAGATGAGTAAGGTAAAGGGGTCAAATGAACAGACTTGGGTCAAGTTACATAGATGTGTATATGCTATTTCTATGGCAAGAAATAAAAGTACTTCATGAAAGAATTAACATGTTTGAATATCGGGTCATTATAAAGAAGCATGCTATATAACTATTATATTTGTGTAGTCCTCTACTCGTTGGTAAATGAATGAATTACGATGTCTGCAAACACTGAGGCATGTAAAAATGTCATTCAAACTGCCCAGGGATAATTGATCAAATCAAAGAATCTCTTGAGACTGCTGATGAGCCATTTATTGACCTTTGATGAACCCTTTACAATTTTTGCAAGGGTCAACTATGGTACAGTTCACACCTTTGGGTTGCAAAAGCATGACTGTGAATGTGCATATGGTTTGTGCTTCATTGATTTAATTAACATTATAGAACACGTAAATACTTACAGGTAACTGATTTATTATTTCAAATTGACTTTACATTTGTGCATCCTGTTATTTATTTTATTTATTTTTATGCATTACAGATGTGCACACTGTCATAACAAGTCCTACTGTTGAAAGTTTACATTTGGAGAAGGGAAAAAAAACAAGCAGTGAACATAAAATACACAATGGGGTGGGGGATATGTCACTGTGTCCCATACCCAAGGTAACTATGAAGCTAATGATGGTCATGGTGCCCCAGGCCCAATTAAATTATGAAGCTAATGGCCAGCAGGGTCTGAGATGAGAAGGTAGGGTCACAGGGGGTAGGGTAGGGTCACAGTAGAGTAAAAGAGGGGTTAAGATAAGTTGAGATATAGAAGATAGAAGTGAATTGGTTCACTGTTAAATGCAACACCGTGTAATAGTAAATACAAAGAATATACTCGTTGAGTTATTAATATGAGGATAATATACACGAACAATATGGCCTCCTTGACATAGCTGACCATTTCACTAACTTGCAGTACTGTCAGAACATAGCACTATGTAAACTAACGTCCAACCTTTATATCATGATAACTTTATTTTAAAATCAGTTGATTAAAAAAAATAATTACAAGACGAGAAATCTGGGTCAGCAGGATCCTATTTATACAAATTTATTCCAATGTTGCTGATTGCATTGTTATAAAGTTAGCATATTCATACATCATCACCACTTGTACACACACACAAATGCATAAAATCACATAATCACACACAATTACTTAATCACACAAAATCGCTTAATCACACAATGACATAAACACACACAATCACAAAATCCCAGAATCACACACAATCTCATAAACACAATGACATAAGCACACACAATCACAAAAACACAAACAATCACTTAAACACAAACAATCACATAAAAAGAATCATATTAGAAATCTGTTCATGGAACATGGATGCCTCACCACAGTGTATGAAATGGCCTAAACAATATAACCTTTATGTCACAATCTTTTGGTCAGTAAAATCCTTCATCAAACAAAATCAGAAATCAGATAACATTCATTATTCATCATCTATAATTTTCTCATTGAATACTCTCATTTGTCAGACTGTGGAGCATTGCAATAACTTGTGATACAAGTGTCATTAGCATCCACCACTGCACCAAGCTGAGACAGGACGATAGTGTACTGTTGTTCGGACTTCTCTGAAGATCTTGCTCAGTTTTTCTGGGTAATGAAAATCTTTCTGCATCTGCATGGCTGTGAGGGTGTGCAAAAATGCAATAGCACAATATTTATCATGACAAATATTCCTGATAATAGATGACAGTTGCATTTTGATTTTACAACGGAATCATATGGCCATACCGATTCTGATGTTACTATTGCAACTATCTAAATAACCACACATAGCTTTATCATGACTACATGTGTGGAGTAAAATCTAAATAAATAGAGAACCAATGCCTCTGATCACAAATTCACCAGTGATCTTTAACAAAGAGGGCTTCAACTGTCTCATGCAAGGCAATGAAGTGAACAGTTATTAACTGTCTCATGCAAGGCAATGAAGTATAACAGCTATTGACTTTTTCATGCAAAGCCTTCTTCAACAAACAAAATTGGGTTGTTCCATATCTACATTTTACCCATGCAAATTAACCTAATGGGCAATTCCACTGCAATGCTCAAAGAACCTGCAACCTAATGGGCTACCTCACTGCAATACTCAAAGAACCTGCAGCCTATCCCTCTGCAATTCTTAAAGAACTTGCAACCTAATAGGCTACCCCACTGCAAATGCTCAAAGAACCTGCAACACAAATCACTCTAGACACTGTTAATCAATTCACTAATCTGATGAATGGTGGTCAAATGCTGGTTGTTTATTTCTGATGCTTTCCACCAATTTGGTCAATAGTCGTTTCTTATCTCTGATGCTTTCCACCAACTTGGTCAATGGTGGTTCTTTATCTCTAATGCTTTCCACAAATTTTGGTCAAATTTTGTTCAGTGGTATAAAGCAAGGTTTTTGTATTCTTAGTAATGATGGCCGTAACTGATGGCATAATTTACACATATTTAAAAGCATTTAATGCAATGATGATTTCTGTCTAATTTAGTCAAATCTGTTGAGTGGTTCTTCAAAATAAGTTGTTCGAATGCTTTCTGTTTTTAGTAATGGTGGCAATATTTAATGTTGGATCAACATCATTTTATAACTTGCCTTGATGCCTTGTGTCAAATTTGGTCAAACACTGCTCAGCAGATTTTAAGAAGCTGTTAAAATATTTTGTACATTTTAGTAATGGTAGCCATATTTGATGGTGGATTGGCATCATTTGAACAAAATTCTAACTTACTTAGAGAGTGTTCTCAATTAACCATTCTAATCAAATCTGGAGTTTTACTGGCATCATGACAATGATGTCTTATACAAATCATGAGCTTGTACTCACTCACAAGTGTATGATCAAGTTCTCTGCCATTTACCTCCATGGTGATAGTGATCACAACCATTTACCTCCATGGTGATAGTGATCACAACCATTTACCTCCATGGTGATAGTGATCACAACCATTTACCTCCATGGTGATAGTGATCACAACCATTTACCTCCATGGTGATAGTGATCACAACCATGAGAGAGAAAGAGAGTCTGATAGTTTTTCAAGTTCTTAAAAATATGACTATGACAAGATCAAGCCTTCATTTGATTTCAGGACCAAGTGGTCTAAGACACTTGCCATCACAGATCACTGACATCTTACCTATGCCACTGATATCCCCCTAAGTGGCCATGTGGTCTACGGCATTCACCTTTACAGATCACTGATATCTCACCTACGTCACTGACATCTCATCTGAGTGACCATGTGGTCTAAGATCACTGACATCTCACCTATGCCTGCATAGGTTTGAGTCTTGGGCTTGGCCAATGTGGGTATATGAGAAAGCTTGCCAGTAGTTTGGGGGTTTCCCTGAGTTCTTCCTCCACCATAAATACTGGCAGCAGTGTACAGTACTGTCTGTTATGTGTATTAGACCCATAACAACATCATCTGATCTTGCAAGCATTTCTAAGCATTCTGCTGACTCCGTGTTTGTAAGCAGCAGATGCAAACACATCTCTTTCTCTCCCTCTCTCTCTCTCTGTGCATAATTAGCAGGAATGTACATTACAAATCCTATCACTTCAAACAGTAATGGTTATAATAGTACATTACAAATCCTATCACTTCAAACAGTAATGGTTATAATAGTACATTACAAATCCTATCACTTCAAACAGTAATGGTTATAATAGTACATATTAACATCATATTTAATTTTTCTTTACAGGAACTGAATCATTTGCAGCAGTTTTTCACGATGTTGTGCTTTTTATTGACTGATGTGAGATCTAGCAGTACAAGTCACCAACAGTCCTGAAGAAAAGTAGTTAGTAACTGTTATCAATTAAGACACACATACTCACATTGTAATCTTGAGGTAGAAGTTTTCCTATCTTCCGCTCTTCATACTTAAAAGAGAAAACAGAAATTATACTTAATATGACATATATTAAACATATTTTATACAAAATTATACACATTGTCTTGGAAACAAAGAGTTAGATATAACAGTACCTTGTCTGGCACACCATCAATAAGCTGGAAAAAAAATTGGAGGTGAATTTCAATTTATTCACAGAGTGTACCAGTATACAAAATATAAAGATAAAACTGGTGTTTTTGGAAATTATTTTTTAAGTTGAACATGTGAATGAACAGGATAATTTTTCATTTTTCCAGCCCTGATAAAAACAAATAATATCAAGTACATTTTAATTTCATTTTCTAAAAATGACAGTACATTTTGAATTGATTTTCTAAAAAATAACATAATATCAGGTATATTTTAACTTAAACATAATATCAGGTGCATTTTAATTTGATTTTCTAAAGTTTGACTAAAATAAAGACATACATGTAACATCCATGTGCTGTTAGTCCCTAAAGCTCAAGCACTATCAAAGTAGGAGATTGTATAAGACTAGAGTTTCCCAGACTTCTCAAGCTTCTTACTGGCATAACCTGTCAATCAACCTTGACAGTTCTGTCAAGTGCAGATAAACATATAGGTAATGTATCCAACATGATAATAAATTTGTTAGACTAATTCTTCTTCACATGAAGCTGATTTTTCTACACAGGGCACTATCAGTTCCAATAATGATACAATTCAAAGTGTTGATTTGAACCAAGTTTTGTCAACAACCACCATACTTTGTTTGGTTCAGAAAGGATGATGTATGAATTGCCTCAGTATTAGACATGATGCCAAAACCTCATGAGATAACATTGGTTTAAATCTCAGTATTCGACATGATGCCAAAACCTCATGAGATAACATTGGTTTAAATCTCAATATTAGACATGATGCCAAAACCTCATGAGATAACATTGGTTTAAATCTCAATATTAGACATGATGCCATAACCTCATGAGATAACACTGGTTTAAATCTCAATATTAGACATGATGCCAAAACCTCATGAGATAACATGGGTTTTAAATCTCAATATTAGACATGATGCCAAAACCTCTTGAGATAACATGGGTTTGAAATCTCAATATTAGGCATGATGCCAAAACCTCGTGCAATAATACTGGTTTTAATTCTCAATATTAAACAAAATATGCAAAAACCTCATGAATTAACATGGGTTTTTGATCTCAGCTAAACTGTTCACACATGGGACTATGTTAAAGATTATGTGAATTAAATCCTAAGGCTGCAATGTTTCCCAAAATATCTAAATATGTACCCAGTTTATTTAACAATATCTAAATATGTACCCAGTTTATTTAACAATATCTAAATATGTACCCAGTTTATTTAACAATATCTAAATATGTACCCAGTTTATTTAATAATATCTAAATATGTACCCAGTTTATTTAACAATATCTAAATATGTACCCAGTTTATTTAACAATATCTAAATATGTACCCAGTTTATTTAATAATATCTAAATATGTACCCAGTTTATTTAACAATATCTAAATATGTACCCAGTTTATTTAACAATATCTAAATATGTACCCAGTTTATTTAATAATATCTAAATATGTACCCAGTTTATTTAACAAAACATTGTGGTTAATGACTAGAATCTCAACTTTTCCCTGTACTAATCTTACTGAACAGCTGACAGCTATTATAATGACATCATGGCATCCTGTGCATCACTCAATTTTTGACTTTCGTTTACTGTTAGTTCTTTCCCTTATAATGGCATCCTGTGCATCACTCAATTTATGACTGTATCATTTACTGTTGGTTCTTTCCCTTATAATGGCATCCTGTGCATCACTCAATTTATGACTGTTTCATTTACTGTTGTTCTTTCCCTTATGATGGCATCCTGTGCATCACTCAATTTATGACTGTTTCATTTACTGTTGGTTCTTTCCCTTATGATGGCATCCTGTACATCACTCAATTTATGACTGTTTCATTTACTGTTGGTTCTTTCCCTTATGATGGCATCCTGTACATAACTCAATTTATGACTGTTTCATTTACTGGTGGTTCTTTCCCTTATAATGGCATCACTCAATTTATGACTGTTTCATTTACTGTTTGTTCTTTCCCTTATGATGGCATCTTGTACATCACTCAATTTATGACTGTTTCATTTACTGTTGGTTCTTTCCCTTATGATGGCATCCTGTACATCACTCAATTTATGACTGTTTCATTTACTGGTGGTTCTTTCCCTTATAATGGCATCACTCAATTTATGACTGTTTCATTTACTGTTGGTTCTTTCCCAGATGTTCTGACAGGTTCAGTTTTTAATACATGTCTTTATTGAATATATAACAAATTCTGTAAAAGCTGAGAAAGGATTATAGTCAGCTTTTGTTTTCCACTGTATGTATATCATGAAAATATCACTATATATGAATCTAGTTATACATGGGGTGCTTTTGTCAGATCTACAATGACCAAGAAATTTTTAGTACCTAATCTGATGTAACTGTGCTCCCGCTTTGGAGAATCAGACAAACAAAGGATTTTCCCTTTTAAACATTTAATTTCATAATGATATGATACCTTCAAGTTCAACATGCTGGCTCCCTGCCTAACTGGCTGGCTGACCAGACTATGGTTGACACTAGCTTATCAATGTTCTTAGTGAACCTCAAAAGAAGAATTCTCTGAAGACCTTTCTGGACTAAGGTCATGCTAACTACTGGTATGATTATATTAAATGATGACACTTACCTAACTCTAGTATACAAACCAAAAAGCACAATACCTAAATTCTATAATTAAATAATTGCCATATATCCACTCTAAATTCTATAATTAAATAATTGCCATATATCCACTCTAAATTCTATAATTAAATAATTGCCATATATCCACTCTAAATTCATGCTTCTTAGTAAGATTTAATGCAAAATAGAATTTTAAAATAATAATACATTAAATGGGAACTTACTTGTAAAATATTTCCTTATCATATAATTAATTCCATATTATGCTGTAACTATGTTGTACACCACTCCCTCGATAACTCGCGCACAACGGGGTCCAAAAACATCGACCGCGTTATAAGCGAGGGCGCGAGTTATCGAGGGACCTATAACAAACAACAAAACTAACAAAGGGATCGACGTAGAGGCAAAAGGGGGGTGTGGTGGGTTGGCATGTTAGTGTTGAATACTCAATTAATAATCGTGCTAAGATTAACTGTGAATAAATATCTCTTCATATCGGTGTACTTTGTCTACTTTTTTCCTCACAGAGTAACATTAATTTCAGGATAACTTACAGTATATTGAGGAGATCATCAAAATATTATTCCACATGGTTTCCGTTCACTTAACACATGTACGACTTCGCTCTTTGTGTACTACGTCACAAATTTTTGTGCTGAATTGGATAAATTCTAGTTTTATTGTTTGATCCAAAGCAGACTTTTTTTTTATACAAAAGATCGACACTCATTTCGAAAAAACAGTGTCGATCGAACGATGGGTAGATTTGATTGCGGTAAAAGTAAAATGAAAAAAAAAAAAAATTTACAAGGGTTAACCATTACCAACATGAATTTAATGGGTCTACAAATTTAAAATATCGTAAATTAGAACACGATAATACTTGCAGTTTGTGACACGTTTGACAAATATCACTTCACATTTTGAAAACATCTGTTCATTTTTTTGTGTGTTACTCTTTGATTTCTCTGCCGCCTTTGTGTATTGTTCACGGATGATTATCTCTCTGAGCTGGTATGGATAATTACATGCGGCTTCCGGATTCGCTGAGCGTATTTCTCGCGACAATGAATTTTTGTTTAATTCTATGTCGGCGCTGGAATCTCCAAAGTCATCCATGGCTTGCCCTAAAACGAGATTCATTCTCCATACTTTTTGCCATTTTTTCTGCTTGGGCCTTGAGAATTGTTCCAGAGATGGGAACACCTTGTTCACGTTGCTGTGTGAACCATGCGTACACAGCATCATCTAATTCAGTATCGTTTGCAGTCCGTGCTCGTTTTCGTTTGATCCCATTATCTGAATCAACATCATGTAAATAATCCCGAAGTTTCTGCTTATCCTTAAGCCAACCTCTAAATGTCGACTCAGCAATTGTTTAGTTCATTGCAAACATTGGATCTCGCTTCGCCATTATGAACCCTATCCATGATGCACAGCTTTTCAGTCACCGAGTACACCTTTCGCTTACTTCCTTTGCTCTCCATGGTCACATTTACAAATGATTAGGATACATTACTGATATTATATACTTTAGTGATGTTAAGTACATAAAAATGTGAAACCATTTTCGATTAGTCAAATAAAATGAATTTTGAGAACGGTAATGACCACAAGAACTTATGTTGCTATTGGCATGCCTTTGAATTTTTTTTAATTGTACCTCCCTTGCTTGATTTGATACAAAAAAAATATTCAAAGTGATAAAACAACACAGGTCTCTTTTAATAGATTTTTTTTAATGCAACAAACACTTCCCCAAGTTGTTGATCAAAACAAAGCCGGCATGTAATTAGGTTCTCACAGAAGTACTCACGGGTTTCGATGTGACGGTCGATTGACTCTTTTCATGTTGTTGCGATTATAGTGTTTACATTGAAGCGAAATTAAAGGATTAGAACATGAATTTCACATAGCAAGACATTTAATTGGTGTTTATTTCATTCTCTGTTGCCACCTGTTAGCATTTACCAGAATTTTTCGTTGATCGCTGTTTCGCCAGACTGTTTATTTAGTGTATTGACAACTATTTCTCTCAAAAAAAAACCCAAACATAATATGTGATATCTTATTAGAACTTGCAAATTTCACAATATGGATTCTATCTTTACGGGCAATAATCACCATTTCCGATGATAAAATGAGCTACCGTATTTCATGTATTTTTTCGTACCCTTTAATTTTTCGTACACAACCCAGTTATCAAAATAATAATTATTTAAATGTATCATAATTTTTCGTACATATCACTTTGTATTATTTGAAAAATTCATTAAATTATCGGACATAAAATTTCTATTAAGAAGATTTACGTTTGCAAAAAAGATCGAAAATACCGTATTCCCATTTTGTTTTTACAAAAATTAATGATTAATAATTATTTTTTCATGTACGAAAATTGACATAAAATACAGTATGTATCAAGGTTCAATTTACCAATTCTTATCGCGACTTGTTTCACGTTCAGCACATTTCAAAATATATTTTCTTTGGAAAAAAATCGGGAGCCATGCTGGACACCGCGTTATAAGCGGGTTCGCGAGTTATCCGGGCGCGAGTTATCGAGGGAGTGGTGTATCTACTTAACTCCATTTCAAGCACTTTACACTTATTTAAAGAGCTACAAATTTTGCAACAAATAGTCACAGATCTAAATGATTAGCTATAATGGGAAATTTGTTGTCAGTGATTTATTGTTAAGTCTACAAACACACATTTCCCACCAATAATAGGATTTTTTGGTTTCAAGTGATCACAAGCCTGAACTGCTGGATGTAACATCCCCCATTGGGCTAGTTAAAAACCATACTTACCAAGGCTGATGCTACTTTAGTTAACAGTAAATACATATGTTCATAACCAAACAATAATTAAATTTACCATGAGAATGATATACAAAATGTAACTTTTCAGCTAAGACGTAGACAGCCACCCAAAATAATTATATAACACTAAACCAATGCAGTACCTTACAAACTTGAAAAGGCACACATTTGATGTTAATTTTCATTTATATGAGCTTTAATGACAAAAACAAAACAAAAATCATACTAAACAATCTTCTTAAGCAAATATGTGGTAATACATGTTTATAATAATAATAATAATATTAATAATAATAATAATAATAATAATGGGGACTTGTATAGCGCATAATCTTTAGAAACCCTAAGCGTTTTACAACATTAGACAAATATATATACTGATACGATTACAAAAAACAAACACCATTAAAAATTAGAAAACAGAAAACATGCTGTAAATATTTAAGGTAAGGAAACATTATTAGGTCTTTAAGTCTGTTCTTGCAGTCGAAATAGGTGAGTTTTAAGAGTGCTCTTGAATGAGATCACTGTGTCTTTTTGTCTAAGTTCAGTGGGCAATTCGTTCCATGTTGCTGGGTCCTGGTATGCAAAAGAACATTGTCCATATGACTTCATTTTCAAAGTAGGAATAATGAGAATACGATTGTCAGAAGAGGATCATAAGTTTCTTGCTTATGTGTACACATGGGTGAGGTTGTATAGGTATGTTGGATTGGAGCCCATCAGTGAAACGTAGCACAGAGAACAAATATTGTGTTTGATTCTGGATCGAATGGATAGCCAGTGTAGGATACAGAGCAGGGGGGAGGTGTGCTCTGATCGTGGTACTCTAAGGATGATCCCAGCAGCTGTGTTTTGAACTTTTTGAAGTTCTGGAGTAGATATTGAGACGAACCAGAGAGAATTGAGTTACAATAGTCGCATCACCTGAAAGATAATTGTGAATGGAGCTGATGCATTTCAGCTCAAGATATGCAGCCTTGCATATGTTCATGACATGTTGGTGCAATGAGAGAGTACTGTCGAAAGTAACACCTAGGTTATATACTGACTATGTGAATTTAATGTTGGTGTTGCTGATATTTATTGTTGGAGGTAAAGGATGTGAATGGTTTTCCCTGCATCTGTGACAGTCACATGCATGTTCATTTACATGTTTACCAATTTTAAAATTGTTTACGGACACTGCAAGTCAGTAAATGAAACTAGGCCATTTACACATGCAAACACTGCAGTATTATTAAATACACAGTGATGAACTTAAAACAGGCAACCAAATTCTGTATGAAAGAAGAAGAGAACTTGAAATTAGTTAACTTGAAACACTTACGTTATAAATTAAAATCACATCATCCAACCCAATAGACAGGCACTCCAAATGTTCCTGTCTCATGGGTAGAAAGGCTTGATAGTAAACTTGAGTTTGCCCTAGGTTATAACTTGTCTCATGGGTAGAATGGCTTGATAGTAAACTTGAGTTTGCCCTAGGTTATAACTTGCTGTGAAGGCTGATCTCAAGTTTGATTGTAAGCTGAACTATCTCAAAAACTGATAAACTGACCCATCAAAGTTACTGACAAGTCAAATACTACTAATTTTCTGACCATGTATGTTAGTCTCAACTGAGACTCAGGGATTTTGCAGTACGATTATTAATATTTCCTTGGAGATTCAGTGGGAATACAATTTAAGCCAATTTTGTTTTTATTTCTCAACTGCTATTCATGCTGGAATCATCAAACTAAATGATTGTATGTATCATTATTAGTGCCATATCTTTACAACAAAAGAAAGTCACTGTCAGCTACGTTTAGCATCTTACAGACTTAGGACAAGTATTTTAATTAGGCAAAAAAATACGCGTATTTCCAGTTGGCTGACCATCACTGTTTTCACTGCCATCTAGCATTTCCACCCCCCACCCCACCCCCACCACCCCGTGGTTAAAAAAGTCCCAAAATTGATTTGTGCAAATTGAGCCAGCTTTGCCCAGTACATTGGATTTACTAATCAATATCATGCATATAATTATTAAAAAAGAAAAACCTACCTGCATACCCTAATTTTAAAACCAGTGCCATAGGAAACACATTTTTTGGGGCCTTAAACTCATAACTACATAGGTTCTTTGGCACTATACATGCTACATGTCTGCGGCATGATGCCCCAGTGCTAGACATCACTATAAACTGCCACACTGCAGACATCGTAGCAATGTGACTGAAAAATTGTTAAAGCTACGTTATAAATAATAATCACATCACATCACATCTTTTGCACTATACATACTGTTATACTTCAATTCATGAAACATAAGGTATAACTGGAATTGTGAAACACTGGGTATACCTGGCATCATGAATCACTGGGTATACCCGGCATTGTGAAACACTGGGTATACCTGGCATTGTGAAACACGGGGCAACTACTGTGCAGG
Source organism: Megalonaias nervosa (assembly GCA_016617855.1). Lineage (NCBI taxonomy): Eukaryota > Metazoa > Mollusca > Bivalvia > Unionida > Unionidae > Megalonaias > Megalonaias nervosa. Next base: position 198,796 of record JAECUM010004062.1, on the reverse strand, counting down.
ACTTACAGTTTGTGAGCATAATCCAAAAATTAATCCTAGAATTGAAAAATATAAGTCCTATCACTAACCAGTTCTAATTGAATCCAGGTTTGAATCTCGATGAAGTTCCAATATGGAAGGCGATGACATCAGAAGAGGTCGTTGTACTGATGGTAAGTTCCTCACTGAATCACAATTTATAATGTTCTATTTAGAATTCCAGAGTAAATTTCCACTAAATGTCTTTGTCCCAAAATTTTTATAAAGAAAAGCACTTGTGTTGTTTTCCAGAGAATATAAATTATTAAATCCCCAAAAATAGATGAACTTTAAAACAAACTGGCATCAGCATCAACAACACCTTGAGCTCTAAAGGTGTAGGATACGACTGACAAATCTACTAGAAAATGGCTGTTTTAACCCGCGATTTTAGATCACATGGTGGCTCATGTGACGGGGCTATGTGGTCACTAATTTGAACAGTGCAGTAAAAAAAATGCCATTTTACACGTAGGCCAAAATAACCCTAGCTAAGAATCAGATTCTCACGCTGGAAACAAAAAAAGAGGAAGAAAGTTTACAACTTAGCTAACACGTTGGCCGAACATGACCTTGGTAATGACCAATCATTTTCATTCAATGTTTACAAAATTCGAACCAAGGTCAAGAACTAGGTTAGCTAAAAATAAAAATGAAGCAAACATTTGCGTTTTAATGAGGTCAAAACAGAGAACTGAATTTTCCGAAAATAGTCAAATCCAGTGAAAATTATCATTACAATAAAATGTAATGAAACAAAAAAAATAAAAAAAAAGAATTTAAAACTAACAAACAAGAATTTAATTACATATACGTAACACTTTCAAAATCCAACATGTGGAGTACCACAGGAATAGATCCTTAGTCAGCTCCTATTTCTCATTCTTATAAAAGATCTACCTCTGAGAAAAAAAGCAACTGTATTTTATCTGCCAACCTCTATGAAACCAGTCACCACTCTATCAGATTTCAGACAGCTGATCAGACCTAGATACACCACTCTACCAGATATCAGACAGTTTTAGATGTGTCCCTTCAGATAGCCATAGTTAGTTTAGATAAGCATAAGGAAAATGGGATGAAAGTAGACAAGCATTAATGATTACCAAAGAAATAAGAGGTTATATGTGAAGGGATACTCATGACAAAAACCTTGGGGTAATGGTTGACAACAAACTACAATGCAATGAACATATCTAAGTCATATGTCATAAAGTCAATTCATGTCTGTAAGGCTGTATCTATAAAGCAAACAAGGATTAATACAACAAATGCTACCATGCATAGCCTGCTACAGTATAATGTTTTCAGTGGAAACACTTTGGACAAGAATATTGACAAATTATTCCGCCTGCTAAATAAATAGCTTGCAAATTTATCCCGGTTAATGCTGAAAACATCCCAAACGCAACGAATGATATAAAAATGGTAACAGTAAGGATTTTATTTTCTTCTGTTGTTTAACAGCACAGCAACACAAATAAGTTATTTAGTGCAGAAGCAGCTGGAGCAAAGTGCCTTGCCCAAGTACACACCACATTAACCTACAGAATCTGCCCTGATGGGTCGTGGGTTTGGGACCGCTGAACCACCGCACATCCTTAACAGTAAGTGAACAAATATTTTTGAGAAAGGCTAAATGTTACAAACAATATGGCCTCATTATATATCAATAAACTACTTCATTTAAGAAAAAAGAAGCAACTCAGACAATTTAAGTTCAATTTCAGCTAATCATTTTTCCATCCCAAAACCAAATAAACAACTCTTTATGAATTTTTTTTAATATTCAGGACCACTAATTTGGAATAAAATCCCAAAATAAATAAATGAATAAATAAATTAGGGAGTGCAAACATAATCTAATTCACTGGATGAAATGCAGAACTAGTCTGTTTTGACAAATACATTACAACTTCAAAGAATCAACTCCCCAACATTCCACTTTTGTTGCCTCACTAAATACTTTATACACCTTGCTGGAGCATGTTCTTAGTACATTTTTAGTTTATTAAGTTCAAAATATATATATGTACGTTACTTTTTTCTACAGAGAATTAAGAGCCATATCTGGTTTATCATACTGTATGTTTAAAAATGCAACTAATAGATTGCCAACAGAAGAAATCCTGTAGTCATGTTGTAAATGCAAACCCTGTACCTAAGCCAGTGAAACATGCAATATAGGCCACATTGACATTTTTATGTAACTAACAGATGCATATCATTATCAATTTTGTCCAAGCCAGATGCCTGTAAAATGTGTACCAATAATGACCTACTTCTGCAATAAGGAAGTAGTACTCACCAATACATAGCATGCCCCAAAAAAAGAAACTATTACATCATTGGATAAAATGGAAAAGCCAGGAAAATGTAGATCACACTGACTTTTTTGTACTGGTGTGGTACTAGCTAGGTTTGAAATGATTAATCAATACATCAATACTTTTTCCATATTGCCACCTATATCAATACAAAAGGTGAAGAATCATTACAAACAATACTTATTCTATGCAATCATCAGACCCTGATTTTCAATATAAACAAGACATTACAGATTTGTTCTCTGTATTGATCATTTAAAAACCACTGTAATGTATATCAGTTTATCTATTGATTGGTATCTTGTCTATTGAATCAAATTGGAGGGCCACACTTCCTGGTGTGCCAAGCAGTGAAATGTTACATTCAGTTCATATTTGTGGTAATTTTTCAAGCCCAGGGTTAAACAATAATAACCAATCAGAACTAACTGTACTTTGTTCATTGCATGACACACTGAATGTATTGGCATCCCAATTGATAAAAAGGAACATAGAAACTTCATGCAAAATTGGAAAAGTACTTAAATTGAACAAGGGGAACAAGCTTGGAATGTCTCCTTTTACGCTGATATATGTAACCAGCAAATGAACGTGCTGACTGGATTAAAAAGAGCAAATTAGCACAGAATTGTTACTGGGAAAGGGGGTGCAGATTCCAAACTACACAAGTTACTGATTAGAGAAGGGGAGTGAGTTTTTTGTCAATAATTTTTTCTTTCATTGACAGAAATGGGAGCCTATGGCCATGGGAATTGTTTTGCATTTGTAGGAAGAACAATTTGAAGAATTTGGTTGCTAGTTATCTATGCTCCCACATTTGTACATGTTGTAGATAAGATGTTCCATGCATGAGAAAACTGCATTATTTCTTCTCTTTTGAAGATAACACCATAATGCCTGCCAACTTTAAGTGAACACATGAAATTGGCAAGAAGATCTTCTTAAAGCATTCATAAAGTGCAATTTACCAAGTGACCAAGTGACCAAGAGTGACCAATATCAGAGTGACCAAGTTGAGTCTGATCAAAAGGAATAGCTTGAAATGGTCGTTGACCTTATTGACCTTATATTAAGACAATAACAGGTAGTCTGTTTGAAAGTATTTATATTTTATATGTTGTCAAGGATGAGAATGGCATACAAAAAGATATTAAATCTATGGCCATCCATAATCTGCATACTAGAAATATAACCAATATGTCAACACATACTAAACGACACCACCCTACCATTGACAGACCTTCTAAAGATGAAAAAAACTAACAAATTGGTATTTTTAGTGATGCAAAATACCAGCATGTATAGAAGATGCAAAATACCAGTATGTACAGAGGATACAAAATACCAGTATGTATACAGGATGCAAAATACCAGTATGTATAGAAGAGGCAAAATACCCCAGCAGTATGTGGTAATGAGCTCCATGCAAAAATTTAACCTGTGTCAATAAAAATTAAATGTGAAATGTAGGTCAAGGAGTCCTTCTTTACTTGTAACAGTATCAACATAGATGCATGTTATCATCAAGTTAACTGATTCAAGCATGAACAGTACTTGAGAACTAACCATAAAACACATAACTGAACCCAAGTCAGTTGAGTGTCAAATATGGAAATAGTGATCTCCTTTATGAAATTCCAGTACTGTATTTGTCAATATGAAACCAACTCACCAAGTTTCATTATTCCAAATAAACATGAACTTAACTTGAACACTAAATGAGAATGCATAAATAATGCAAATGTAAGTAAAAAATTAGCTCTCATACTCATAGCCCCCTCCTAATCTAGGTGTGAAGAATCTCACTCCAAACTAAGAAGTCAGCTGAGATATTGTACATATGTATGTACATTTATATGTATGATATATGTGTGGACACATATGCTGGGGATAGTACAAAAGCTCTACTCCAATTAGTAGGTAAGCTAAAGTGTACACCAAGACAATCTTAGGGGTAACTGCAGTAATGTACTGGGCAACCAGAAATATCTGGGGAAACCAGAATATTGACAGGCTGGATGTCCAGGGCAAAAAATGGACTGTCAGAATTTATCCTGGATAATACAAGATAATAATTCCATACTACTGTTCTCAAGGCATCAAGTTTGATAGCGAATGTACAACATGCTCTGGGAGCAACTCACACAGCGAGTTCCATCTGAGAATGTTTGTTGGTTACAAACAATCAAAAAAGAGTGAAAGAGGAGACTTTCAGATATTTATGGAGTTAATGATAGCTGTGAACACAGGGGCCATACATAACAAATATGTACTATAGTCAATAATACCATATACAGTAAAACCTGTCCTGTGAGACCATTGCTATGAGCGACCATCTGTTTTTAAAGACTAGGATCTCCATGCACAAATTTATTTATTGTATAGTGTTATGAACTGTTATGAGACCACCTGTCTTGAAAGACCATTATTTTTTGGCAAAAGGGTGGCCTTTCAAGACAGGTTCTACTGTAATAACAACAATAATAACAAGCGCGCGCGTGTGTGTGTGTGTGTGTGTGTGTGTGTGTGTGTGTGTGTGTGTGTGTGTCTATATATATATATATATATGATTCTACCCCGTGGTTCAGAGTGTCACTGAATTAGTGTATCCTGATACTGTATTCAAATAATAAACAGTGTTATGGCATTGTGCAACCCGTATCACGATGTGTGTGTGTGTGTGTGTGTGTGTGTGTGAGAGAGAGAGAGAGAGAGAGAGAGAGAGAGAGAGAGAGAGAGAGAGAGAGAGAGAGAGTACCTGCATGTATCGGGAAGGCACGTAACCCACTACGTTATCCTTGAGAGACCGAGCCCCCCACCAGTCCTCACTTGTTTTGTGACAGTCGTATATCTCAAACTCATCTCCCTTTTTAAATGAAAGTATGCTCTCAGAACCATCCACAACGGGGGAGTTAAAATCGGATATAGCTCGGTATATCTCCATTTCACACAACGTTTATCTTCCGGAAATCATGGCTAATACTTGAAGCTTGAATAGTCGCTGCTAATATTTACTACAGGGCTCACTGCATGTATAATGATTATCTCCCTTACTGAGACTGGTTTTCGATTTCAATTTTTATCAAAGTACTGAGAGGACTCGACCGAAATTTTGCTTCAAACAAAAATCAAACCGAGCTAAAATAATTTTCTTTTGTTTCACGCTTATATTGGGACGCAAATGTGAAATGTCCCATATACCATAGGGACTTGGAACAAATTATCATCAATGATTGCAGAAGCTCCTGAGTTGGTATCTCACAAGCAGGAGCTTTCCAAAATCACATTCTAATGAACTAGTCAGCTAAAAATAAGACCTAGTGATTCTCAGGGATATGCCGGTTGAGGTTCCTTATCTCATCGCCGCCACGGTAACCGGACTGGCTTGAGTATGAAGGGACGAAAACGACCACTGACACTCTTTTACTTACTTCTGCCTTTCCTATCATTACTCTTCTGACTGTCCTATCACTTCCGTCTTTACTTACTCTTTGACCACGCACCACCCATTGCTTAATAGTCAAGTGTGACTTCGTCAACGTATTTATAGAGAGACAGATATGTAAAGTATTAACTAGCAAGAAATTCTTCGGAATGATGTCGTGTCAGCATCGTTTTTATACATAATATAAAAAGTTGGCATTGCCGGTTTAGAACGAAAAACAGATCATTACAACCATTAATAGTTACTTTTCAGTTTAAATTCACACATTAAATTTCATGACCAAGCATACAACAGTAACTTGGAAACTGAGCAACAAGCAATAAAGAGTACTAAACTAAAGCTCATATGATCGCTGCTTATAATCTTATTTACGAACTTGTTTACAATTTGATCCCTAGGCCGGTGCCAACTCTACCTATTTGGTAATCCGGCACTGGGACGAGGTAAACGATTATTCATTCCTGTTTTAAGTTCAGTCTGCCGAATCATTTACTATTGTGTTCGGAAACAATTTGAGACGAATCATTTATTTAAATTATTCACTGTAATTAGAAAATGCTCATTGAGTTTTTGGACTAAAACGCTACTTTTGGATTATTGTGAATTAATTCAAAGACATTCAGTATAAGTCACTGTGATACAAGAAGAATTCCTGTTAAATCAACACATACAAGACTATTGGTACATCAGCACACACAATATTGGAATTGATTCAGAACCTTCAAAACCTTTGGACTTGTAACAGAACAATTAGGGTTATTTGGGATCTGATTCACAATAATGTAAGTTCCTCTTAAATTTTCATTTTGTGATTTTGAGAAACAAATTATTTGTTAATTTTGATAAACTTATTGGTTTCGCTTCTTTCTGTTACTTATTTTAGGACCATAGAGTCGTAACGATATAACAAGAAGACTGATGCTAATGTTAATGATACAACAACAAAGACTGGTGCCAATATTAATCATACAACAACAACGACTAAGGTAATGTTAATCGTACAAGAGAAAAAACTGATGCTAATGTTAATCATACAACAACAAAGACTGATGGTAATTTTAACCATACAAGAACAAAGACTGATGCTAATGTTAATCATACAACAACAAAGACTGATGCTAATGTTAATGATGTAACATCACAGATTGATGCTAATGCTAATCATACAACAACAAAAACTGATCCTAATGTGAATGATGTTAACGAAAATTTAAGAAGTACTATCAGTATTGTGGATTAAATCCAACAAATTCCTAAACGTCTATCACAAGTCCAAAAGAATAGAATATTCTGAATGAATTCCAGAGCTTGGATGTGCTGATGAACAGTAGCTTTGAATGTGCTGAAGTGCCAACAGTCTTGATGTATTCCAATGGCATTGTCCAAAATGTCTTTGAATGAATTCACAATAATCCCCAAATACTGTTTAGTCTAAACAGTCATATCAGCACTTTAAATTCCAAGAAATAATTTAAATATACTATTCCTCTCAAATTAAATTTAAACACAACATTAAAACACTTCTTCAGACTGAAAATAAAATAAGTACAATAATAAAAATATAAATACGAATAATTGTTTACTTCTCTCTCTTTATGTACATCTCCATGACTCTATTACGACTTTTTGTCGCAATTCAACTTCACATGACATATTTCACAATATCATACCAATGGAAAACTACCCCAAGGTTCTTTTATGTATATTTAATTTAACTGTTTATTTGTTAGTTTAAATTTTTTTATTTCATTACATGCTATTGTAATGCAACATTGTATGCTGGATTTGATCTTGTCCAAAACTAAGTTCATTTCTGCTTGACCTGATAGATTTTTTTATTTTATTTTTCTGTCCACAACTAATACATAGCTAAAATTTTTTCCATGTTTATGGGCTTAATGTCAGGATCTTTATTAATAAAAGGAATAAATATGTTTATTTGGGTCAGGGTTTTGGACTTTCCTAACTGAATTTTACAGGTTATGGGTTTAATTTTGTATACATCAGGATCATTCTAGGGGGTTATTTCCATTAGGTAATGTTGTTGTTTTTTTTTTTTAAAGAAAATGCTAATTGTGACCTTAGGTCAAGTAGAGAACTATATAATCTTGTAATTGTGAGGACTTGGTCATTCGTGCTTTAACATCTAGCACTTTTAGGTTGCATTATATGTTGTGACCAGAAGTTTCGGATTGGAATCATTTTAGTTCAAATTATTGAATTCAAGCGATTATTTTCTCTGGAAATACAAAAGTGCTCTGATAAAATTCTTGGATAAAGACATTCACTGGAATGTATAGTATATTCAAACCTGGAATTATATTTCTGTGACTCAAAAAAAGACTGTTGACACATCAAAACTTCAATAGCTACCAGAGACACGTCATCGACCTCAGTTTTTTGGATTTTTTCTGGACTTTTACTGAATTTTATTCAGGACTTTAAATTACTAGGACTTGTGTCTGTAATTCTTGGATTATTTTTGGATTTAATTCGCAATACAATAAGTTCTTTTTTCTCATTTTCACTTTGTATTCTAGGGAAATGAATTATTTCTTAAATTTTACAAAGCTTGTTGTATTTCTCTCTTTTCTGTTACTTATTTTAAGGGCATAGACTCGTAACAGTTCATTATCAAGGCTGCAATCAATCTATTAACGGCATCACTATCACAAAATAGAATTTATGATTATGGACAAAAATGAGTTATATAATATGTTGTTTATGAATAATCAGTACAATCTACGATCATGGACAGAAGTTAAACAGACACACACAGTGACAATCACAATTTTATCCATGCATCACTATATATATATATATATATATATATATATATATATATATATATATATATATATATATATATATATATATATATATATATCGTAGTAGGTAGAAACAGTTGCTGTAAAGATGGCTTGGTGATCATCAAACTCCTGAAAAATGTAATTGTCTTCCTTCTACTTAATTTTCTAGCATGGTAAGCTTTATATCCACGTTGCGCTTTGTGTCTGTGATAGTCTTTCCGAAGAATAAGTCTTCTTATATTGTTATAATAGCAAATGTTTAAAAATGGGGAAATGATTTTGAGTTTGCGTTTCATTTTTATCTTGCCAAACTCTCAAGCTGCTATAAAAGTCAGATTCTTAACGTGCTCTTCTAATTAGTCATTCAGGGGAATGTCTTCGTTGTGGGGAAATAATCGTACTTTCTGCAAAGGGTATTTACTTGCACAAAGTCGAACGGAAATATTTTAGTCATACCCACCCACCCACCCACCCACCCACCCCCACACCAGAAGTCTTTAAGAAGTCTCGTTTTCAAGTGACACTTCTTTAGTTCTTTTTTTTTGGGGGGGGGGGGTAATCCTGTAAGTCTTCATCCTGCAGTATGCAACTTTCTAGGCAGAAGTCGTAGCATAGTAGTTGATAATATCTGACCATTCGATTACTCTCACTGTGTCGTAAATGATGTAGATGTTCTATGTGTTTCACTGTACAAGCTATTTGTAAGTGTGTTCTCGTAGCACAGGAGAAAACTACAAACGTTCTCTTCTAAAGCATCCGACATGAGGATCATATTATTTTGAACCGACCAAAGGAATGTAGTGAAGCCGAGTCTTTATACTCCCATTCATGAAAAGTCACACCACAACCGAAACATTGTACTTTATCTCATTCTCCAAAGTAGAGAACTGCGATTCTGCCTAAAGGCTAGGGAGTAGGTCCTTCCGGATATTTAGGTTATTTTCTGTTGAACGTTTGGAATGGACTTTCAAAGTCACAAATCGAGGCACAACTACTGGAAACGTGCGTTCTGTCTTTCTTGCTACATCTCGATGAATTAATGGCATTATGCTGAGTGGTTTTATAAGTGTACAGATGAGATTAACAGGTAGGTACTCGCGGTGTTGCTTTTACGAGCAAAGTAAAAGGTCCTGCAGCGTAGCTTGAGAGCTTTAGCTAGTAGAACAGTAATGCACATGAACGGCAACACAATAGATTGTAAAGAAGCGGCAAGGTTGTGCTGCAACGTGTGTATCGCAGAGTACGCCATCACTCCGGTCGCAAGGCACAGTATTGCACTCGAGTTCATCATCAGACTTGGAGTCTGTAGTGAGCCTCTCACTCGACTGCTGTGTCGAATTCGTCAGTATCGGTGAAAGTGTACTGGCCTCAAAACTGTACTTGGAGTTTATAGTGTGTCCCTCACTAAGTTGTGTCGAATTTGTCAGTATCGATGAAAGTGTACTGGCCTCAAAATTGAACTTGCATTTCATAATGGGTCTCTCGCTCGGTTGGTGTGTGTGGAATTATTCATCATCTTTCTCAGTCGGCATTTGTATTCATAATGAACTGTTGGTGCTTGAACTTTCGCCCTTTTTCATGCTGGTGCTGGTTGTGTCCTTACGGTAAAGTACTGTTATCTGGAAATCGCACTGTTTTCTGGTAGACAATTCGATAGACTTTTCTGAAGGTCGACTGACGATTTCGTGCTTTTGCAAAGCTACAATATTTAGTGGATCCAATTCTTTTCACGCAAAAGTCTTAATCTTGTCCGGTCTGTAAAGATTTTTTTTTTTCAAAACATCAAAGTTCACCACTTGACTTTCAGTCGTTTGACTCTGCATTTGGTATGAATTGTTCCATATCAGTCGTTTGACTCTGCATTTGGTATGAAATGTTCCATATCAGTCTTGTTGGTCTCTATATTGGTATAGGTCATATTTAAGGCAGCAGATAGCAAAACTGACGATAGTGTCTCCAGGGTCCTCGTCCGTTCATGCACATAAACGATCGCCTTCTAGTTTTGGGCAATGGCTATGATGGCGATAGATATATATCCAGCTGTCGGTGTCAAAGAAGAGGACTCGATCTTCTAAAAGTTCTAAGATGGAACAAAATTTTAAACGGGCATTGGTTGTCACGTACGCTGAAATATTTCCAAACTAGTCGGGATGTACAAACTGTTGCTTCTTCATACTTGACCAAGATTAAATTTTCACCGATGATCTCAGCGTTTCTCCCGAGTTTTCGTTTCCTACACACCAGTATCGACTTGGATTTTTCAAGTATTCCGCCTCCGATAGTATCTGACGTTGCGCCAGTTTTCATGACAAACAATTTAACATGACTTTGGCAAACGATCGTCTTCTTTCGTTCTTTTCCACGTGTTCCAAAGTGATGCCTTCTAAGGACATCACCGTTCTTTGAATTTGTCTTTAATTTAGAGGGTCTCACATGAAGAGTGATGTCAACTAACATCTTATTTCAGTTGAGAATTCAGTGACGTAGCCGGCAAAATGCCTTTGTTGGATTTGTCATTCTTACGGTATTGTTCTGTGGAAGGAATGTGCGAAATTTCCGATATTTGTAACTGTTAGTATCCACGACCCAGGAACGCATGACTTGGGCGCTAAACAATCTTGACATCTCTCCGCAATGAACGTGCTGCTCCCGACTGGTAAATCCGTGGTAACCTTTCTCGCTATACCAATTTTATTCAAGAAATCCAGTGTTCACAGCAAAGGCATCGAAATGATCTTGGTAATGATACGCCTAAATGTATGTTCCATTTGGGAAATCGGCTTCACATAACGCTGTATGTCCTCGTCGCTCGCAGTGTCGATAGGGTCTAAAATTCGTTCTGAAAAATCGGCAAGAGCGCGGGTCTCCGAAAGATTTTTTCACAGCCTCCTGGAATCTTACAACAAGACCATTTTTAAATAAATATTTTGCATTATGAAATATTACAGAATATAATAGTATATATTAGTAGTTTGGGGAAAGTTTATAAAAAAAAATATCCAGATCATTGTTGAAATGTTGAAATAATAAAGAAATTTTCAAACAGCGGATGCTAGATGATAAACGTAGGTAAAATTAAATTTCATGAATTTTTAGCTAAACCGTTTGCACAACTAGATACAGATAAACATGAAAACTACAGGAAAATATAAACAAAGAACAAATTCAGCTAATAGAACAATTAGAAGAAAACACACAACCTATTGCCGAATATTACCGCAAATAGGTTGTACTAAGTTACAAGCAATAATGCCACACACTATACAAAATACACGAGTTATTCCGCGAGCCAGTGTCATGTTGTGTGAGAAAATTTGTTTACAATTCCTGACTCATGTTTAAAAATGACTTCTGATAGAATTCGTCAATTCAAAGTACTTTGGGTAATGTCAATACGTGTTATATAATATTACGACTTTAGATCGATTCTGAAACAAAGAAACTACCTTAGCCATTGCGTTACGTTCAAATTCGCGATTGCTTCAAAGAGAACCTTCCCACGGTGGTGAGAAACTCTGTTTGTTTTGCAATCAGCATTGATGTCACCGGTCGGCTTAGGCATAGAGACCGGAAACTCGACATTATAACACATCAGTGTTACTACCACAGACAGTTTTCAAAGAGACCAGCAGTATCCAATCACAACTAAGATAGTCAAATTTTGGGGCTGGTTTCTCACGCAACCAGACATTGTTCTGTTACATTCATTGTGAAAGAATCAGTGCAGTTTGGACATTGGAGAGCAGATCATAAGGAAGTTGGAGACACTAGACTGCGCTCCGAGTGTCGAAGTTGTACGCTTGTAAAAAAGGCGGGAAGGGAGTTCTGGGAACTTCGGAGGAGATTTGGGACAAAAGCTTCTGAGGAAGCTTTCCGGGTAGGAAAGGACGCCCCCCGAAGATTAGAGAGGAGACGAGGAGAGCAAGTGGAATTAGGCAGTTGTACGAAGGCACATGGCCGGGAGACGGAAACAAGGGTACCGGAAGTACCGACAAGGAGGGCCGGGAGAACGGAACAAGGGTACCGGAGGTACCGACATAAGAATATAAGGCTGAAGATACAGATGAGTAACATAGAAGGGACGCGGGAAGGAAACACTCTCACTTTTAATTTCGCTTGATGAAATAATTGGCAATTTGGATAGCTCTTGTATTGATTGGAAGCAACTGCATTGAAAAATTGTCCTGTAATTGTTGAGTATCGTGATATAGTTTATTAAACTGTTATCCCTTTCACCTTATTATTTTTATACTTTATTCACCTAGACTGTCGGCTTGCCGAATGGGGGCTCGGAGCTATTTAACCTTTTAATTGTCCGTCCTTCTCCGGGGTCAGTAATAATTCCGTAGGGGGCACGTGACACAGAGCAATCTCTGCTCCTTCAATTAAAGGGCGAGTAACTATTACGACTGATGTTGCGGAATATTATATTAAACTTCATGATAATAAAAAATTACCAAAATGTAACTGGCCTTTAAAAAACACAAAGAGGAAAATATTTATGGTTTTACAATATGCAAAACAAAGTCAACCAGAGCACAAAAAAAAAACTAAACCAAAAACAATTGTAAAAGAGGCCCTGATAGATATAAATATATAAAAGAAAAAGATCAGAATAGAATATTATCATGATCCAGGAATGAAAATGCCCAAATCGTGTAAATTAAGACCCACTCATATTTTGGTGAACTTTAGATTGACGCACATTGTTGTGTATCGTGATTATAAAACAGTATTCTCGCGAAGCATTGGTTACACTCAGATGGATTTGATAACGAAATGATTTAATATTAAGAAAAAATTAGAAACAAAGTGATTTAGTACTTTGACTAAATTAAAAGAGTGAGTCGGATATCCGCGTTTGGAAATCGAAACAAAAAAATCTAAAAGGTTTATGACAATATTAAACATTATCAATATCGCGGTGATTTAGTGAACAAATATGTCAGTTTGCTTTAGTAAACATAATGGATCTGAACAAAAAATATTGACAATGAGATCGTAGAAATAGGTAGCGAACTGTATAATATAAAAGTTAATTAACAACATCTGGATACAAAACAATATTTGAAAATAATATATAATGATATATTATAGAGATGGCTTTTGAAGCAACGTTTTTCTTTGAGTTTGCAAATGCAACTTATTAAAAGAAAATTACAGTCGAATTTTCAGCCAGAATTGTTTTAGATATTAGGAACAAGCATAAAAAGAGCATTGGTCAGTATTACTTTCAGTCTCGGGTATTTTCATTTAATGTTCCAGGTTTCTTACATAACCTACCCCAAATTCCGTCATAGTTTTGTAATTTCAGCATAACATTTAGTCACAGCCATTTAAGTTTTATTATGTGTTGATTCCTTTGAGTATTGTCATTTATAATATCAGTACAATATATGTCCATTTACCGACATCGCCAACATAATCTGAAGTATAGGTAATAATCTGTATATAAATATCAGAAATATGTATGCAGCCAGCAGGTTGCATTCTCTCCTTGGTACATGCCTTCCTCTGTTGGGTATGTACACTGGTGAGTGTGTGGTGGTGATAGTGAGCGAATGTCTGTCTAAAATTAGGTATTAGTCCTTGTTTCCTTGCCTCTACTGTAGAGAATATCATTACACATCTGTTTGCAGGTGTGAATGCTGTTTACTTGATGTGCGTGCTGATCAGTAAGACATTATTTTGGTCGGTATACGTGATGTTATTAGGTAAGACTATGTATTGTCATTAGGCGTGGGTGCTGGTGATTAAGAATGGGTGCTAGTCAGTAGCACTGTGTGCTGACCAGTAGGTTTGGGTATTGCTTAGTAGATGTGGGTGCTGTTCAGTAGATATGACTGCTAGATAGTAGCAATTTGTGTTGGTCAGCGGGTATGGGTGTTGTTAAGGAACTGTGGGTCCTGGTATTTAAGACTGTGTGTTAGTCAGTAGGAGTGGGAACTGCTCAGCAAAAACTGGTGTTAGTAGGTGTGGGTGATGGTCAGCAGATACATCTGCTGGTCGGTAAATATGGGTGCTAGTCAGTACGACCGTTAATTTGTCAGTAGGTGTTAGCATTGGTCAGTTAGGATTGGTATTGGTTATTCATGCCAATGTTAAATTCCTTTTGACCCCCGATAGTCACATAATTTTATAACATTTTTCACATACCATTTTCCCATGACGCCACACAGGCTTTAACATTAATCCTGTTGATGTTATTGACATTACCTTTCCCCTTTTGACACAATACCGTTCCCCAATATTAAACCTATGGACTAAAATTAAATTTCCCTTGACGATATACAGGCCTCTGTCAAAAATGGCGACCGTAATGTTACGGGCACACACACAGACACACAGACACACACACACACACACACACACACACACACACACACTACTATTTTCCTGGCTTCACTTTTCTTGTTTTAGTAGTGTCCCACTAAGATTTGATTGCAATGGCAAGCAAAGCCACCAATGTTCTTCCTGTGTCGCCTGTAGTATTCCCGAACACGAGGAACAACTTTCGTATGTAGTCAACAGTTTTAGGTCTGGGTCAATGTCTGAGTTTCTTCTTTATTTTAGTCTCCATTTCTATCCATCATTATATATCTAAAGACCGTTCCAGTGTCCTAAGCGGTTAGATCGTCCGCCTCAGATGCAGGAGGTCGCGAGTTTGAACCCCGACCGAATCATGCCAAAGACTTATAAAAAAAAGGTACTAGCAGCTGCTCAGCATTAAGAGGTTAGTGTTAGGACCAGTTGGCCTGGTGTCAGGACAATGTGGCTGGGTGGGACATCATGCTACATGTCTGAGGTGTTATGTCCCAGTGCTAGCCATCACTATAAACTGCCACACTGCTCAGTGATATGACTGGAATTGTTAAAGCTACGTTAACAATCCAACCCACCAACCCCAGCCCACATACAACTACAGCTTGTAATGTACATCTGAAATGAAAATGTCTCCTGTCTCATTATTGTAACTGATGTAAGTGAATATTTTGCTTTCTTACTTCATCGCAACACTGTAATACCCTATTTATAAATTTTGCAATAAACCGGATAGGTTGCCATTTCTACTGCGTTATGTATATTTTATTTGTATTTGTTATTTTCTTCTCCAGGATTATATGTTTATGCATAACTGTATTTTGGATTTCATCTTTTCCACAATAAGTTCACTGTGTAATTGACCAATAACTTATAGATTGGTAAACAAATAATACGTATCGAATAATTCTCTATAAGAATGGGTTAAGTATTAAGATCATTATCAACAAAGGCAAACATGTTTATTTGGGTCTGGGTCTAGGATATTGGATTTCCCCATGAAGAACCTGTTGTAATGTTTAACCCATTCTTTATTATAATTTTAGTAACAGATTTTATTCGTTACAACTTAAAATTTTCTAGATATGAACTTTGGACCTACACCCTTGCACTTCTTTTGTGTCTTATTTTGTTTTTATATATAATCTCGTTTACTTGAAAAATTATTCATTCTTTCTTTTAAAATCTTTTGCTGAATCATTCTTATTGTTGTGTTTTGTATTTGATTTTGGTGAAATTATTTGTTCAAATTATTATTCACTGGAAATACGAAGTTCTCTTGAATAATATTCTTGGACCGAAACGTAAATTTGAAATTATCGTGAATTGAGATCTTGAACTATATTATTGTGAATAATTGGAAGACTATTAGTATATTATCACACTTCAGGCCACTGGTACATTACTATATACAATACTACAGGCACATCAACACCTTCAACACTGGCTCTTATTTGGAACACCACTCCAATTTAATTAAAACTATATTCATTAGGACTGGTGACAGAAATTTTTGGGACTATTTAAGATTTCATTCACATCACTGTAAGTTCTTTTTAAATTTTCGCTTTGCATTCTAGGAAAATTAATTATTTGTTGAATGTTATAAAATTTGTTGGTTTTTGCTCTTTTCTATTCCTTAGTTTAAAACCACAGAATCGTAATAACTTTCAATGGTATTGTTGAGATAGATATGTTTGTTAATGAAACCGTCTATTATAGTAATCTTGCTTTGCAAAGACGGTATCGATCATTTTACAAGGAAAAATCAGAAGAGTACACGCACAACCTATATTTTAATCTTTCTTTTACAAACTTGTTTCCTTATCTATAAGTTTCCCCAAGATCTCATTCTCTTTCATTTTAATATCTTCACTGATGTAATTTTTTCTGTTTGATCTGAACTGACTGGGATTTTTAAAGAAAAAGCCAACAAAATAACAACGACAAAGCAAACTCTCTTTTATACCTGCTGACGATAAAAGTAACTTCATGAATGATTTCATTTCCAGGAATCGCTTTAGTTGGCATGTTATCGATACTGCTGAACATAGTGCTATTTAATAATACTCGCTTTACAAGGCATGCCATGGTTGCTGCTGAACATAGTAATATTTAATGATAATCGCATTACAGGGCATGCCGAAGTTGCTGTTGAACTTAGTGATATTTAATGATAATCGCTTTATTTGGCATGCCATAGTAAATGTTGAATATAGTGATATTTAATGTTAATATTCATCATGTTTTGAAATTTTATTCCAAATCAATATTTTGCTTTAATAACTACCAGTGTTCTACTCACACCAGCAAAAGCTTTTGCAGAAGTACGACGGAAACTATTCCTGCCTATTCGCGCAACAGAAACAACTATACGAGCTGAAACTAGTTCCCTACCTGCCTCTATGCAATTCAAATTTTTAATGTCATTTTTCACTTGTTTCCGACTCTTTAAATGTGTTCTATATATGATCAAAAGTATTTATAACACCAATTACGATGATAATGTTAATTGGATAAAATCAAGTATACACAATATAAAAATTGTACGTTCTAGAAAACACTTGTTAGCTTGCATGTAAAACTTGTATTATAGAATTAATAGTATAATTGTAATATTCCAGTGCACCATGTATTATATAAGACTGTACAGTTGTCTTCCTGTTGCATCTAAGCTTCCAGTTTACTCAGACCCATTTTCCAGTCAATAAACAAATTTCCCCGAAAAAAACCCCAAGGAGCTTTAAGTTTTATACAGAAGATCTTACATACCAATTTATGAGTGTCTTTTAGAAAGGACGTTGTGTCTCGGTAGTGAAATAGCATTGAATTTAGTTGATGTGCGTGGGTGCGACCAGGGAACTGTACAGTTTATAAGGAATGGACGTTTGATCTCAGTGTATGTATATGCCGCAAGGTTTCCAACCTTAAGACGATGAATCGCTACAACAACCTCATGCAACTGAAACTCCATCGTCAGATGGTTGATAGCGTGCGGTAATCACAATGATGCATAGGTCTTGTATGAGTTACCATGGGACAAATGCGACATGTTCCCGTTTTACTTGTAGCATAGTTTATTGAGTTTGTGCCATGTGGAGTTCTGGCAGTTGATATTGTAGATACGAGGACCTAAAGCTTATTATCTTATTTTCTACGCATCTGTGCACTGCATAACACGTTGTTTTTTGGATGGATACTCAGAGTTGGAACACTGTCTTATCATTGTTTATTTATTTATTTATTTGTTTATTGTTCGTTTGTGCATTCATTCATACATTTATTTATTTATTTATTTATTTATTTATTTTGACTTCTCCGGTAGCCTAGTGGTTGGAGCGTCTGCCTGGAGGTCGCGGGTTCGAACCCCGGCCGAGTCATACCAAAGACTTTTATAGATGGTACAAACAGCTGCCTCGCTAGGCGCTCAGCATTAAGAGGTTAGTGTTCTGACTGGTCAGCCTGGTGTCAGGATCATGTGACTGGGTTGGACGTGATGCTACATGTATGCGGCATGATGCCCCAGTGCTAGACATCATTATAAAATGCCACACTGCAGAAATTGTAGTGATATGACTGAAAAATTGTTAAAAGTACGTTCAAAATATCAAAAAACCCATGCAAAACACACACATATATATTTATTTTACATCGAGCCGTCTGACAATGTATGACTCTGCATTCTACTGTGTTCATTTTTCGGTAGAGGCAAAGTTATTATCTAAAGCAAGTCCTTGGACTCACAGTAGTGTTTCATACCTTATCTTAAAAACCGATTTAAAGTAACGCACTTGCTGCACCTCCAATAACAGTTTACGCATAATACAGTCCAGAATTGGCAGTCTTAGAACGTGAACTTTGCCAGCCTAGACAATACCAGAATTTGAAAGTGCAATGAATGAATTTTAGTCCAAAAAGTGAAAATGACCCAATGGAACTAACAGTTTTTGGATAGGTGTACATCTGAAGCAAGGTCAAGCTGTATACTCACTCTATAATCCAATTACACCCATCAATCATGCACCAAATGGGAATCAGGGGTTCTTTTAACAATACCTAATATATACAAGGTCTCTTTTTTTAGAGTAACAAGTGAGGAAAACACAAGAGATTGTATTTCTTTAAAACTATAACCCTTTACAAAATACAAGACGCTAGAGCGCAACTTTAACATAAATATGAAAATTTGAGCCATTTTGTGCTTATTTTCATATCATAGCGGATGATTTTCTCAACAAAATTACTTTGACATCAATAGTATGCAAGAAAATAATTATACCAAGTTTTCTCTTGCTGACACAATGTACCTTGTGTCAGTATTGTGTGTGCAATGACCATAATTATGGGGAAATTAAGTCTTAGATGACAGGGATGAAGTCAACTGCTGTTGTATTAAGTAAAAGAAACATATAGTGAAAATATTTCATTGTTTTATAATGGAACAGCTACGTATCCTCTACGTTGAGTGCAAGTTGTTGTTGTTGTTATAGGGTTTAACGCCATTTTTCAGCACAGGATAGGCTATACATGGCGGCCAGTATTAATGGTGGAGGAAGAACCCTGGAAAACCCCGGGAAGAACCACCGACCCACGAGAAGCTACTGGCAGGCTTTCTCACGTACCCACGTTAGCCGAGCCTGGACTCGAACTCACGCAGACAGAGGTGAGATGGCAGTGATCCGTAACGATCAGCGCTTAGACCACTCGGCCACTCGGGGCCCCTTGAGTGCAAGTGAAAATTTCACCACTGTCTCTGGACTCCAATCCAGGATCGAAGATCATGTTTTTCAGGGTCAACTGTTATGTGTATTTAATTCAACTATTATGTGTATTTAACTCAACTGTGTATTTAATTCAATTGTTATGTGTATTTAATTCAACTGTTATGTGTATTTAATTCAATTGTTTGTTTGATAGTTTTTTGGGTTTTTTTTTTAAATTTCATTACATGCTATTGTAATGTAACATTGTATGCTGGGCTTAACCATGTCCAAAACTGAGTTAATTTCTGCTTGACCTGATTGACTTTTTAATTTTATTTTATGTAAACAACTAATACATAGCTAAATTATTATCTCTGTGTATCGGTTTAATATCAGGATCTTTATTAATAGAAGAAGTAAATATATTTATCTGGGTCAGGGTTTTGGACTTTCCTAAGTGAATTTTACAGGATATGGTTTTGATTTTGTAAACATCAGGATCAATCTAGGAGGTTATTTTCCATTAGGTAATGTTTTTGGGGTTTTTTTTAGAAAATGCTAATTTTGACCTTAGGTCAAGTAGAGAACTATATAATCTTGTGATTGTGAGAACTTGGTCAACGTGCCTTAACATCTAGCACTTTGAAGTTGTATATTATATGTTGTGTCCAGTAGTTTTGGGCTGGAATTTTCTTTGTTCAAATTATTATTCTCTGGAAATACAGAAGTGCTCTGATAAAATTGTTGGATAGATATATTCACTGAAATTGATACAATATTCAAACCTGGAATTATATTTATGTGAGTCAACAAAAAACTCTTGACACATTAACACTTAATAGCTACCACAGACACGTCATCGACCTCAGTTTTTTGGATTTTTTTCTGGACCTTTACTGAATTTTATTCAGGACTTCAAATTACTAGGACGTGAGTCTGTAATTCTTGGATTATTTTGGGATTTAATTCGCAGTACTCTAAGTTTTTGTTTCTTTTTTTTTTTTTTTTTTCACTTTGTATTCTTGGGAAATAAATTATTTTTTAAATTTTACATGGCTTGTTGTCTTTCACTCTTTTCTGTTACTTATTTTAAGAGCATAGACTCATAACACAACTACCAACACTTTTACTCATCGGCATCGTCTAGAATGTAGCCCTCAACGGAGCTATGGATCAATTTCCGTTCGAGTTCCAACACATGAACATGTTCAAGATAGAAATCACCCCAGATGACCAGTTCTTATGTACCAACCTTTATATTATACCTTTGCCCAGAAAACGATATTGCTTGACTCTGTGTAAAGCTACAGGACAATTAGGAATAACCGACGGCAGCCACTACCATTATCTTGTGTACATTTAAAATGACAATACTCTGGAAATCAACAGTATAAGAAAAGCTATCTAAGACTATTGGAAAGAAATAATGATGGAACATAAACCGATGGAAATAGTCGAAAATGAATTTTTTTTTTCTGTCCAGAAAAATAACAGCATCAATTGCAGACCACAAGTGGACAAGACAAAGATGCAGTCATGGTGTTAAGATGGTCAGAACAAGAACAACGCAGTTTCCTGTTTTGCCGGTCATTTGGCTGAAAGAATAACACGCCTAGTTATTGAACATAATTATGGATGCCAAATCAATCATCCTAGTCGGGAACCAAACAAAAACAAAATAAAAAAGCAACCAAAACAAATGTTTGATTACGAGTTCAGAAGACTAGCTGGAATAGTATCTTTAAGTTTCATGGTCTCTTATCTCATAAGAGAAGATTTTATTAAGTGATATAAAGACTCCAGTGACCACTCCTTGCCTCTATTTACTTCGGTGGAAATAAAACGCACCGAAGCTCTCCTGCAATTGAGTACGGAGGCTCCGTTTATCGACTTTTTTGACAGATATTTTCAAGTAAAACGTCAAGTGTGAATTTATGGCTAATCATCACCTGTTATACCGTTTGTACACCGCTTCTTGGAATTCAGCGGTGTGTGCTAAAGATGAACTTCATCATCGAAAACCAAAAGACGTTTAAGTCTATGTCAACCACATAAACGAGTCATCGACCAGGAATTCATTGGGTAGCCGTCTTCATTTCCATGACCACAGAGTGGAATACTTAGGTTCTTGTGAATTACCTCCTCGGGGAGAGGACTTCATCCACCTTACGAGAAGAAATGATGTTCTATTCAATTTAATCATGTGAGATTACAAGGTTCCGATTCCATTGTGTGTCCACAATATTGTGCGTATTTTCTTCCTCAACGCAACCTTGAATTTCATTTAGAACGTTTAGTAGCTTGTTTGACCGTGAGTACTCTAGAAACGATGATAAAACAGAAATGTCGTTTGTGAAAATTATGGATATTTTCTTTAGCACAGAAATGTAATGTGCATCAATGGCAAGTTAGATCAGTGGAAGTCTAGTTTGACTCCACATCGTTGTCAACCTTGTAAATATGTTCAAGTTTAATGCTTTTGGTATTTGTCAGTGAAGAGAACGGAACTTGCTCTGTTCTGTAGATTAGGGAAATTGAGGTTGTACTGATTTTTAATATCCCCCCCCCCCTAAAAAAAAATCATTTTTGAGCATGGCAAGAGTGGTAAAGGCACCACTTTAGATATGAGATGCACGGACGTAAAAGAAAACATTACCAATGTAAAGATCGACAGAAACAATGTGAAAGAGCATGCTCAAAAGGGATTTTTTTGGTATAAAAAACCCCCAATACAACACAAGACTGGATAGTATCCAGTACAGGGCGCTAAATATCTGTACCGGAACCTTGAGGGGCACCTCAAGGAAGAACTACAAATCTTAGTAGGTGAACAACAACTTGACGTAATAAGAGTTGCTCCTTAGATATGCGGCCAGAATATCAATACATGATACTACGCACACACTAGACTTATTAATGAGACATGCAACAAACCATTCAGCCAAAAAGTCGTACCGAACACACTTGGAGGAAAAAAGAACAGGGATTAGGAATGATTCAGGTAAAGTACTCAGACCCGGCCCCATGGAAATGTAAAATACCAACAACTAACATGGAGGCCACTACTTATGGAAACAAAGATATGAGCCTCTGGAAATCAGGTAAAAATTCAATCGGAAATAGACAGAAGATATCATACATACCAAATAAAATGTACACACGCGGATAGAAATCAACCGAAACCTACGGCACCTCCGCTGCAGTGGTGATTCAGGATGAGGAAATAGTGCTGGAAGCTAGAATGCCGGATGACTGTTCCATATTTACAACAGAATTCTGGTCAGTAAAGGAAGCCCTTAAATGGATAAAATCAAACAATGTCAACAAACAATCATAATCAGCAATTCTCTTAGCGTGCTTAAATCACTTGAATCAGGTAAGACCACTAGTAGGAAAAACTTTTTAAATCGTCGGCATCCGTCCGTCTTCGGGAGACGATGGTGTAGTTTCCGGTTGGGTGTACTATCTACACCTTCGCCAGTGGCTGAAGAGTCCGACCCTAGAGTGACAGTCTCTGTTGCATTTGCTGCAGGTAAACGTTGATGCTTGTTGAGGCTGTTGTTGTTTCGCCTTCCTCCTGGCTCTCTTTGTAGCGAGGTTTATTTCTCGTTTCCTCGGCTTTCTGAACGCCCTGTCTGACAGCAAGGCACCAGGCGGAGCGGTCGTCAGCACAGCTCTCCCAGTTGTTGACGTTGATGTTGGCCGTCTTTGTGTCCTTCTTGCAGGCATCTTTGTAACGCAGACGTGGACGTCCAGTCAGTCGTGCGCCTTCTGCTAGCTCGCCGTATAGCATGTCCTTGGGAATGTGGCCTGGATCCATTCTCTTGACGTGGCCAAGCCAGCAAAGGCGCCTCTCGCTGAGGATGGAGAACATGCTGTTCATGCAGGCGCGTTCCAGAACCTCTGTATTGGGTACTTTGTCTTGCCACTGGATGCGCAGAATGCGCCGCAGGCATCTCATTTGGAAGCTGTTGAGTTTCCTTTCGTGGCTCGTGTAGGTGGTCCATGCCTCGCTGATGTAGAGGAGTGTGCTGAGCACGTAGGCCTGGTAGACCCTCTGGTTCAGTTTAGCCATGACTGCTGCTGCCTTGGCAATCCTGCCGTTCACCTCAGCATCAATGGAGAGCGAGCTGCAGATGGTGGACCCAAGGTATGTGTAGTTCTCAACAACTTCAAGGTTGTACCCATTGATGGCGACGGTGGAAGGGGAGTCTGCATCCTGCGCCATGACGTTCGTCTTCTTCAAACTGATGGTCAATCCAAACTCCTTGCAGGCGTGGGACAGGCGACATAACAGCTGCTGAAGTCCATCTTCCGTATGTGATGTCAAGGCTGCATCGTCGGCGAAGAGCAATTCACGGATGAGAACCTCTGTGACTTTAGTTTTTGCACGGAGACGAGCGATGTTGAACAGCTTGCCGTTAGCCTTGGTGTGGATGTACACTCCCTCGCTGAAGTCCTTGAAGGCGTACTGGAGGAGCATGGAGAAGAAGATGACAAAGGGCGTCGGCGCGAGGACGCAGCCTTGCTTCACTCAACTGCTGACTGGGAAGGCCTCTGATGTTGCGCCGTTGAAGCACACTGTGCTGTGCATATTCTCGTGGAACGATGTGACAACAGCGAGCAGTCGTGGGAGGCAGTCGATCTTCTACAGGAGCCTGAAGAGTCCACTCCGGCTGACCAGGTCAAACGCCATCGTCAGGTCTACGAAGGCGATGAAGAGGGGCATCTGCTGATCACGATACACTTCTCCTGCAGCTGCCTTAGTGAGAAGATCATGTCTACAGTTGACCGGCCGGCTCGGAAGCCACACTGGGATTCTGGGTAGACACGTGAGGCTAGGGTCTGCAAGCGCACCAGGGCGACACGTGCGAAAGCCTTTCCGACGATGCTGAGGAGGGAGATGCCCCGGTAGTTGTTGCAGTCGCTACGGTCTCCTTTGTTCTTGTACAAAGTGACGATGTTGGCGTCTCGCATGTCCTGGGGGATGTGTCCCTGTTCGCAGCGGAGGCAGAGGAGTTCGTGCAAGGGCTGGAGTTGTGCTGGTTTTCGCTCTTATGACCCAGAATTAGTCAAGTTTGATTACATTTATTCCGGAAGCATTTTGGCTGTAAACCAGTGTAATCAAACAACACAAGAAAGTAGAAGAAAAAGACAGGATGAAAGAAGCAGGAAACCGCCATGTCAACCAAGAGAGCGTACTAAGTAGATTTCACCGACATCGAGCGCATCTTCATCTAAGGAATCCCTATCTACAAGATTCCTCCCTCCAGAGAGAATGCCGTCTCCAACACTTCCTCCCACAACAATTACAAGAATCATAACATCAGCAACAATAGTATCTAGATCTACTCAACAAGCGTCCAAGCCGAAAGGAGGCTAAGAAAAGGAAGGTAAACTCAAAGGAAGGAAAAAATCCAAAGAAGGGAAACAACAACCAGAAAAAGAAAAACCGGCATGCTGAATTGAGAACTCAAGATACTGAAACCCCTTCACCACCAAGAACTCCAGAAGAAGGAAACATTAAAGACGAGATACCATTTGAACAATGCAGAGAAGGCTTCCAATACCTCGAAGTTGAATAGGGAGACTGGGTCTGGATAGGATATTTGGCGACCCAAAGGCTGCACAGAAACATGTGGACGTTCACAAGATCCTCCTGCGTGGAAATCGAAGAGAACCGAGTACTAAAGCAAAATGGCGAAAAGTGGTTAACAGTGTCAAACAACTAGTAGAGGCTTACACTGAATGCCCGATTACTTTGGCATAGCTTATCTGCTTTAGACTAGTTGGGGTCCATGGTTTAGAGATCCCGGACACGACTATTGGCCCTTCAGCTTAACCTGGCTATTGCTGACTTTATTGACCCAGAAAATCTAGAGATAGTGCAAGACGCCAGTTTATATCGCGTGAACGCTTTAAGATCGTCTTCGACATGGCTTCTTCATCAAACAACCATTCTAAGGGCTAATAAATTATCTTGACATAGAACATTCATTTGGCTAGGCTGCTCAATTCGATAATATCTAATCTACGTTAATAAGATCATTTGGCATATACACTATATTATTATGAGTGTGCGTGGTTTCGATTCCCACTTATCTCTAATTTAAACATTTTCGCCTGGGGCTTTATCGCCAGAAATCGACATAAGTAATTAGCATACCTTGTGTGCACAAACGCGTGAGGGTTGAGGCTCTCTTTCCTCTATCACGATCAAGTACTTATCTCACTTTGTGAAACTAAACAAGTCGCACATGTCCTATGGGTGCAAGCGACCATAATCTAATATCGTATCGTATTGTCAGTCTTGACAATCATCCAGTTACTGTGAATACAGCGAGCAGTGCACATCAGCAATGGAGACAAGCAAAGCTATCAGCTAATGCTATTATTCATATGCCTGCGCTAAGGGCCCTCTGGGTCCTAGGTAAGTCCTTGGCTTCCAGCTGGAGCCAGAGGACAGGCACTAAGAGGACAACATTATTACTGGTATGAGACGACAAAACAGAAATCGATGCTGGAAGAGATATGAAGGGGATGCGGGAGGTGGCCATGTCGAGGAAAATAAGTCAAGGGCAACGAGATGGAAGGAAGCACGTCTACGCGAACCAGAGTATACACCAAGACCTTCATTCAGAACCCAACCCGGCACTCTAGCTAGGACTTCCCCCGCTCACGTCAACGCAGCATCACGGCGGACTACAACTGCTGAACAAGAAATGCAAACAGAAAAAGTACCACCGGATATTGTCACGGAACCAGACAATGCATCATCACATGCAAGAGAGCTAACAGCTGAAGAAGACGATGCAGTACAATCATCAGAAGAAGGGACAGAAGAAGCGGAAGAAGAAAAATGCGACCCAGATAGACAACGTCTTCTGGATATGAGGCTCCAGCATGCATTGGATGATGCAAAAAAGCCTGCCAATTTATCAATGCTGTTGAATATATTGCATGGAGGTCTCCGAAAACCAGCAGACCAAGGCCTCAACAATGAAAGTTCGTAGTACGCATTCTAACAAATTCTACCGGGCAGCAAATCATAGCCACCCTCTGGCCCTCAAGGCCATAGGTAATACTCTAGCTACAAATTGGAGCTTGAGAGCTGGAGTAAAAATAATCTTAACTATTATTGGTGTGGGATAAGAAAGTAGAAGATGATAACGAAAATGTATCAACGGGGACGTGGTAGGCGACTAGGACACTGAGGAATACGAAAAGGATAAAGAGGAGGCAAGAGACCTGTCGGAGGTCCCTGTACAGCTCTACATCCATATCGGAACATCGAGCCCTTGAGCTGAGAACCTCATCCAGTGACCAATCGATCATCATTACAAAGACCTTAACCCACACCCCACTGTATTGTCATACGATAACCGTCGATAGGAAAATGCTGACAGAGGCTGAAGACTCTGAACCCATTATCGAACCTGACCCTGATATCCATTGCAACTCTTCCATAGAATAACTAGAAGAGGAGGAGGAAGAGGAAGATATCGACTCATACAGGCAGCGGCTACTGGACATGGAGCAGCACTAGATGAAAAAAGCCGGCCACCTTGGCAATGCTGGAAAGTATGTAGCCTAGAGGTCGATATAAACTAGGAAACCCAAATCAATGCAGTGGAAATTGGAGTCTGCATCCTGAATGACTACTATCTGGAGGCTTATCAATACCATTCCATTACAACTCTTGTAGAGGTCTCCGAGCAGCTGGCGGAGAAACATAAATTGGGACCCTTTCCGGAGCTGAAAACCATGAAACCCGAAGTGCGGCGGAATGTACTGAAGCTGATGCTACCAACAGACGATATGGTCCTCGGACGCGAAAAAACAACAACAAAAGAACCAATCCTTTTAAGTGACGTTCAGTCTTGCTTGAGAACAGTCGAATGAAATTGGCACCGAGAGCTTGTGAAGAGACTCAGCAGCGGCGAAAACCTTCGAAACGTTGAAATATTAATCGATAGTAAAAAGTGACAGGTCTTCTAGAAGGACGCCAGAGGCCTACCAAACATCACTAAGGGAAAGGGGAGAAGTTCTTTGAGTGCCTGCTTCCCCCTTGCGACGTTGACAGGCAGCCTACTTACAGAGCAACATCAGCTACAAAGACCTTCCATCGGATACCTAAAGTCGCAAAGTAATTGGATAGGAGCTGACCTAAGTGATTCGGGCCATCGCAGAGATCTAGACAGAAGAAGCTACGAACTGCAAGCACATCTAGTGGAGGACAGGAAAAATAAAACAATACTGCAAACTGCCGGTGGTGTTTTACTTTGGTTTGAAAGCCCATTTTGATTATAACTCTTTATCGTACCAATTTGATCCATTTCTATGACGTTCGAAAACAGCACTTCAAGTTAATCCAAACAAGACCACAGAAATTTAATGGGTCACTTAAACCTGGTGCAGTTCATTGTTGTTTCAGACAAATAATGTACACTATGTATACAAAATTCTAAACTCACAAGGAATAGGAAAAGTTACGACTGGTTAGCGAAATTATAATTACAATATTTGGCTCTCAATTGGATTGAGGAAACAGCCCGATTTAGATAACGGGGCAGAATTTTAATATTAGTATATCTTTGGCGTTTGAGAAGTTCCTGTGGTGACCAGGTGCTCCAGCCAGTCTTCTCCTTTTTCGCGTCCAGGCATGCTTATCGGGTTGCGTGGAATACAGAGAGCGTCGAGTGCGTAGCGCTTTTCCAACTCGATCTAAAAATTAAATCCCTAAATTACGTGCTTGCACATAGCCGTGGCGTAGTCAGGTGTGTGGTTCTATTCCCCTTGCGGATCAAGCGTGTGTGTGTGTGTGTGTGTGTGTGTGTGTGTGTGTGTGTGTGTTTCTTTTGGAATGTTAACGTAGCTTTAACAATTTGAGTCATATCGCTACGATGCCTCCAGTGTGGCAGCTTACAGCGATGTCTAGCACTGGGGCATCATGCCGCAGACATGTGGCATCCTGTCTCACAGTCATATTATCCTGACACCAGGCCGACCAGTCCTAATATTAACCTCTCAGTGCTGAGCGCAGTCGCTCATACCATTTTTATAAGTCTTTGGTATGACTCAGCAAGGGTTCAAACCCACGACCTCACGCATCCGAGGCGGACGCTCTAACCACTTAAGCCACCGGAACGGTCACCGATCAATTGAGAAGCACGCTTTGCGTGCGTTAAAGTGTCGAGTGTCAGCATTTGCTTGCTTACCTCTGGACGAGAAATTGAGAAGCCTGTAGTACAAGTCTTAAAGCGTCGCACAGGGCCAACTGGTCTTGCACGACATAAATCCATGACTGTCTGACAGTCTTGCCGGGAGAAAACGTGTAGGAATGGAATATGGAGATAGATTAGGTCAAACTTAAACTCCTGCCAGTGTGATAATATGTATGTTGAAATAGTTTTTATGTATCAACACTCCTACTCTTGTGTATCATAAATCTGTGTCAGTTTCAGTTATAATGGGTTTGTGTATAATTAAAAAAAAAAAAAGATTTAAGAAAAGAATACCTTCCGTCAGGTCCGAGCGATTCATCTTGATTTGTATTCTTTACTACACGAACAGATGTTTTCCTTCACGTTTGCATCTCCACTTTTCCGTCATGCCCGTGCTTAAAGCTTATAAATCGGTGTTTTCCCCAGTCTTGTCATTCATCGCCGATCCCGTTAGAGAGTAAAGAAGAAAGAAGAAGAATGTCAACCACCCAACGCTGCAAAGTGTGTGAATCTCATGGACAGAGTAGAACACCTATTGCATCGGGTATAGTAGACGCAATTCTAACCCAACGTCCGACAAGAAGACGTTAATCTCCCTAAAACAACGAAGATAGGTCATCAATGAAGATCAAGAGGGCGCGGTGGCGAGGAAGAGGGTGAAGGAGCGGCAGAGGGTAGAGAGGAAATTCCTGTACATTAATGGAAACTGGATAAGGATCCAAGAAACATTGCAGCAGAGTATAGAAAAAGACTGGATGCATAAAGATGAAAAGAAAGAAAATTGGAGAAGGCCAATGAACCTCCTTCTAAACTCACTGAATGTGTCCGCCGTACGAATGAATACCTGGACGAGATGTATCCTGGGAGGTGCAGTTGTCCTGGATATCGAAGAACAGAGATCCATGATAATCCCCAACTACCCTTACCCCGGGCACCCAGATTGTAGAAAAGAGCGATACTGCTCAAAATTATTACCAAATTTTGCTTCTCTGTTTCTGTATATCTTTGTATATATCTCTATGTGTATGTTCACAACCCAAAAAATTAAAATTCCCTCTTATGTTTGTGGGTACAGTGCAGGGGTGGACTCAATACGGCTCGCAGGGTATGGCTTAAAAAATCACTTAACTCGCCGGCACCCTGGTATAGTGTATCTATAAACACTACCTATCCTTACATTCTTCTCCTCTATTTCTCTCACTGTCTCTAACAACCTTGCATGATGGTATGTTTGTGTGTTTGTGAAAATAATGTGTGTATATTTACCTATATCTTTTATCTGATATGCCTTTACAGACAGTAACAAATCTTTACCTTATATTTTGTACTTTGCGTTTATTTTGAGAGGTTGATTTAAGTCTTTTTTGCATTTGCAATTCTTTATGTTTACATTTTTGGATTTTAACTTTTAATCTGCACCATATAGCCAATATGTGTGCTGAAGCTCCTTTAGACCTAACACATACTGTTACGACTCTGTGTTCATAAACTAAGTAACAGAAAGAAGCAAAACCAACAAGCTGTGTAAAGATAAACAATTTATTATCAATGTTATCATATGAAAATTCAAGAGGAACCTACAGTATTATGAACTGAATCCAAAATTAACCTAAAAAGTTCTGTTAAAGTCCAAAAGAATGAGATGTTCCGAATAATAAATTTCAGTTCCAGAAATGTACTGGTCCGCAAAGAATTGTGCCTTTGTCAAAATGATGTTGTCTAGAACTCCTTTCAATAATTTGCAATATTTCCAGAATGAGATTATAGTCCAATGAGCACTTTCTATTTTCTCTGAATAATCAAAATAGTTTCCTCTCAAATAATATCTAAATACAACACAAAATAAGTCTGCAGACTTGATGTTACAACAAGAATACAAGAAATAAGAATAAGAAACCTGCTTAGTCTGAGTTACTTAGTTACAGGCGAGAAGCTAAAACACGCATATTGTCACTGCTGCTTCGTGACAAATCTCAAATTTCCAACATCGTAAAAGTACTCGCATGATTTAACCCATCCAATGAGAATTCACTTAATTCTTCTAAGATACCACCTAACCGACCTATCCAAAAGGGAAAAAAAGCCCGAAACTTTAAAACATATTTACCAATAATTTTACTATTAGTAACTGTCCACACGTACGTAAGCATTTATTTATAGATCCTATGCAATTTTACAATCTTTAGCATCTTAAAATATACCTTATGTACGCACACCAAATCCGGCTATATATAATCACTACAGTTTACAACCATGAACAAAAATTCCGAAAATGATAGATATACATTACAATAGAGATACATTAATGTTATCTTATATTCGTAGAATCTTTTATTATATTACTATTCCGATTTTCCAGGTCATTCTCGATAAGGGCTTACATGTACATTTTTTTGTAAATTTGATAGAACATTAGATTTATCTTTACTTTAGTCCCAGAGAGTTATGAATATTTTTTTCTCACCCATGCGATAGAGAAATCTAGTCGAGTTGCTAACCTTACCTTTTTTTCTCAGTCCGGTTGTATCAATCATGGTGCCCCCGCATTACGAACTACTTCTAAAAATAATCCTTGTTTTATTCTGCTGTGCCTGACGGACTTGTTATAAAATCAAACAACAACATATATATATATATATATATATATATATATATATATATATATATATATATATATATATATATATATATATACATACATATATATATATATATATAACGCCATTCATAAAGCAACTTAAGGTCTCTCCAACTTCGACAACACACGATACAAAACATTTTGAGAGAGAGAGAGAGAGAGAGAGAGAGAGAGAGGCACACACACGCACGCAAAGTCGAACTATTATGTGGAGCTCATAAATGAAAATGTTTCATGTAACCCAAAGCTGCAAAATCCATCAGTGCTGATCACATGAATAAACTGTTTAAATCCTCTATGTTGGGCCCTAACACACCATCAGCTTTATTAAACATTTTATGGTTTAAAAATATGTTGCACCTTGGGGTACGGTGGAAGGGCGAAGAATACAGAGACATTCAGTTTCCTAAAGTTTTGCTTACTTGGACATGGGCTCTACCATCGGTTTGTTTATTCACATATCATCCAAAATGTTTAAATGACAACAATCTCACTACACTGTGAAATCACAAACTTGAATGATGATTCATTTCCGCTTGAAAAAGTGTGTTTTCCCCATATCTTTGAACAATGCTTTCATAGACAACGAAAGGATCTACGGCATGAACGTCATGTTGTCACCTGATTTCAGTCTGGGAGTTTGATTATCAATGCCTCTGTCCACTTTTGGGGGCTGTTTTGACCACTGTAAATAGAAACATAAATAAAACGCGAAATTCAAATATACCTGAAAAGACACACATATGCCGATATTTAATTTCTTCATAGCTCGATGCACACGACTCTGCTTTTGTTTCAGCCTCTAAGCCCAGTCACATAACCAGTCTGTTTTAAGTCATTCATACTGGGTATTATTTATCAGTGTCAGCTGTTATTTTTTTTAATTTTTTTTTATCTTAACACACAACACACACACCAGCCCGATAATGTGCCCGATGAGTGATTAAATGATACACAGTAGTACTAGCAGGAAAGAATGTATAGTGTGGCTGACATTTCTGACTGAAATTTCCAGCAAATACGGGACAGTTGACTGAGATTACCAAACGTCTCTGATTTCAAATACTGATGACTTGTCATGCACGGGTGAAATGGATATGCTTTATCAGTGTAAAACAGCGAATGGGGCACTAATGGAGCTCCAAATAGACAGGAAATGACTTTTGACTGGTGGTTTTTTATGAGAAAGAGATTGTTTGAAAACAGTCATTCATATGCATTTCGTTTGAACTAGTAACATACCTTTCGGCAGAATTATACTGTGGCTAAGGTATTAGGTACCAGTTATTTTACAACAGACCTCAATCCCAAACGTTTGATGAAATATACTTTTTAGCCTCCTTCAGCGTCACACTGTCAAAGAGCGAGCAGCAGGGAGGGTGAACCCTACAACTTTGACAGACCGTTATTTTACAAAAATAAATGTTCCTACAGAGGCTGAAAAAAAAAGGTCAATAACGATAAACCGAACCCCCTAACTTTTATTATTACCGTATAGTTTGAAAAACGAATAATAAATCGTTTGGATTAGCTCATTTTTATTATTTTATTTTTGACTTTTTTGTTTTTTATGTTATAGTGCGTTTAGTTTACTCGCCGGGTCACTCAATTTTTGTCGTTCACCCGCCCTGCTGCTATGAATTTATCCAGATCAGCTATTGCATGTATATACAGTGTGAAGTGAGTCATACATAATATAGGCTTTCAAACATGTACTGAGATAGGTATGCGTACCGATTTTTCAAGGACGTGTGACGTAGTAGTTCAAACAATAGCTGTGTTTATCGATAGTCCAGGTATTTGTGTGCAGTTTATTTCCGTGCTTTAATTTTAAATATAATACATTTTAATCGGTTCATACATATAAATGGCCAAATATCTTAATAAAATTATAAATATTTATTTATTTGTAAAATCAGACATTAAATGCTATTGCACAATAACCACATATAATAATTTCTAAAACGTATATTTGTAGTCGAGTTCGTTAGCTCAATGCTAAAGTTGTTGGAAACCTTAACACTGATGTTTGCGGTTCGACCCCAGATCTCGCCGAGATGGGTTCGGGTCCCCGGGTCGCCCACGTCTTTTAATAAGTAGGGGGGGGGGGAGGCATCCCCTGAGATTTCGATAAACCACCACGTATCTCGTGGTCGGATTCCATTTTGGAATTCTACCCCTGGGTTTCAGGAGGGTTTTATCGAAATCGCAATGCCTAGACAGCCTTCTGAATTGCTAATATTTCGCTTTCGTCGATTAGAAATTCGCCGGGAGGTGTGTCTATGCAAATTTACCCCCCCTAAAATAATCAGTAGTATGCCTTGAGCTCTCTACCCCATGGAAGAGCCCCCAAATAAACATCCAGAAAGGGTGTTAGCCAAAAGAAACAGAACATGGGCGTGCCGCATAATAAGTCATAAGAGAGACGATAATGTAAGGACCCCATGAAAGTCACACAGGGCTATCGAGGGGCTCCATTGAAGGGTAACCGCTAGGATCTACTGATTATTTTTGATAAATTAAAATACAGACAAACATACATACATTACAGACATACATAGAAAGGGGAAATAATTCTCTAGCAGAGGAGGAGCAGAGTTATCGCGCTTTATTAAGCATTTTTGGTGATTTCAAATTCAATTAAATATCTATTATAAATATTATTTAATAATGAATATTGGAGAATCACACTCAGCTAGATTAGCACGAGAAAGACTAGAGGCAATTAGAAAATATTTACCTGTTCGTGATGTTGTTAGGCAACAACTACAACAACGACAAGAATCTCAAGTTGAGTTTGAAGAGGACACAAAACAATTATTTAAACCTATTACAGAAACTACTAAAGGTATTCAACCTGTGTTAGAGAAAACAGCTGAAGCGACTGAAAAAATAGCAGAAAGGACCAAGAAAACAAAAAAGATTCTTAGAGAACTTCCGACTGAAATAGCTGCTGCTCAACCAATGCAAGAAATACTTGAAGGCGCTGAAGCACCAGCCCCTAAACAAACGAGTGTTGCAATGAGTAGTACTACTGAACTGTTAAACAAATTTAGTGAATATGTTGTTAAAGTAATCAATAATGATATTAAAAACATTAAACAATTAGCTGAGTTTGCTGTGAGTAGTTTTAGTCAAAGAGATAAATTAATAAAACCTGAATACGCTAAATATTTTAAAACCCGTGACCAATGGCAAAAAGCATTATATCGCATACGTATAAATATTGAAAAAATTAAATCTGATGATTTATTATATCAGGGTTATGTTAGGACAATTAATGAATTAATTCAATCAGGAAAGGAAGAAGCAGAACAAAAACAGGAAAAAAAAGGACAGAAGAAGAAGAAGAAAAAAGTAATAGATGAAGAAACAGCAAGACTAAAACAAGAATATATAAAAAGAATACAACCAGCTCCTGAAACAACATCGGAATCACAGCTAAATTCTCAAACAATATTTGAACTACCACCACCATTATCATCATCACCACGACAACCAGCACAAACAAGAGGTGAGGAAGAAGAATATTGGCCGTCAGATATCCCCTCAGGAAGTGGCTTTAGTAATTATGGTAGTGGCCTCGTTACTCAATGTCCTAACAACGTCCTTGCCGACGTTGAACGACTAGAAATTCTCATTGGAGGAAAACGAGCTGGTAATAATTCCCCAGAAATCATTAATGAAGCAGCAGATATTTGTAGACGGTTATTTACAGGCGGTATCATGGACGTTGATGTTTATCAGTCTCTTATTAATGAAATTGTCGATGATTACTACAGTGACTAAGTACGTAATTAAATACAATTACTATAATAAAATGATCTTACATAGTACTCAACGTGGACCAACCATGGTCAGGGTAATAAATTCACGATTACCAGTATACAAAATAACCTACGGAGATGGACTAGGTGATGTTGTTCAGGGTTTATTTAGAAGGATAGCCCCAAAAGCAATACCGATAGCAAAGCAACTGGGAATGAAAGCTATTGATGTTGTTCGTGAAAAAGGTATTGGTGCTATGGGTAATCTCGCTGGTAAAGCGTTTTCAGCGATCAAAGATAGACTAGCACGATTAATACGCAGACCTGCGGTCCGACCTCAACCAGTAAAATTACCTAGTACTGAAGTAATGCCTGCGAATGTC
This sequence comes from Megalonaias nervosa, assembly GCA_016617855.1. NCBI lineage: Eukaryota > Metazoa > Mollusca > Bivalvia > Unionida > Unionidae > Megalonaias > Megalonaias nervosa. Next base: position 163,160 of record JAECUM010004062.1, on the reverse strand, counting down.
AGTAAAATAATAAATCAAGTTGCTAATCAAAAATTAGCAGAGTTGGTTGATGTGCCTTTATCAGAAAAAGAAAAAAATATAACCGCTAGTCTCATAGCAGGAAGTGGTCTCACTTCCCGAAGTGGTCTTCGTTTTAGACGATAATAATTATAATAAAGATGTTTAAACGCATGAGTGATCCCGCATTTGACATGGACGCACCAGTACTAAAAGATGAGTCTGTGCGTGATTATCAATATTATTCTTATGACGCTCGAATTCCAGATCAGCGTGGACGAATTGAACTACAAGTTCAGGATACAAGTAGGTATTTCTTACCCGCTGAGGCTTTTATTGAAGTAGAAGGTGAAATTTTAAATATCGCTAATCCTGCAGCACCAGTAGCATATGGAGACGATGTTAATGTCGGTTTTGTTAATAATGGTATTATGGCGTTATTTGATAGTGCTACGTACATGATTGATGGTAAAAATATTGAATCAATTCAGAAAGATGTTGATGTTGCAACAACAATACTTGGTCTTGCTAGATACAGCGACGATTATTCAAGATCAGCTGGTCCATCAATGATGTTTGCAAAGGATACAACTGATTCTCCAGAGTATCGACAATATGAAATAGGACGACCAAGAAATTTTGCTAGAAACGCCGATGCGGATGTACAAAGTATGATTATTAATGTAGATCCAGATTTTAATTTAGGATTTAGATCACGTCGAGCAATGTTGCGTGGTGGAAGAAGAGCATTTTCATGTGTGATTCCACTATCACATATATTTGGATTTTGTAGAAATGTCAGAAAAGTCATTTTCGGAGCTAAGCATACAGTTGTACTTGTACGAAAAGCAACTGACAATGATGCAATATGGCGACCCGCTGGTGATGCTGGTAAAGTAATTCTGACAAAACTTTCATTATGGATGCCGGTGATGACTCCATCAATAACTGAAGAAGATCGGTTACTTGCGTCAGCTCGGGCATTTCAATGAAGCCAAAAAATCAAATAAAGGTGTAAAACTTAATCTTTCTGCGGGTGCCATTAAAGATATCATTAATACGGGTGGTATATTTCCACTTCTTGCTGCTATACCAGCATTAATAGCCGCTGCAGCTCCAGCTGTTGCAAAAGCAGCTGCATTAGGCGCTGTTGGAACTGCTGCTGGAATGGCATTAAAGAAAGCAACTGGACAAGGAATAAAACGAACACCAAAAAAAAAAGGGAAGGGGTCTAAGATTACCAGGGACCCCACACTGGTACGGAAAAGGCCTAAGATTACCAGGGACAATTTACTAATATCTCCTATGTCCAATTTTGATTTACTAGATGCTGCTAAAAAATTAAAAATAAAAAATTTTAGAGGAGTTTTTATGCGCGATCAATTACCAAAAAACCCAAACAATATTGAAACAGGTATTATTAATCTCGATGAAAATTCTGGTCCAGGCACGCATTGGGTCGCTTATGCAATTGATCCACGTGGAATTATTTTTTTTGATTCATATGGACTAGCTCCACCAAAAGAATTTTTAAAGTATATTAGCGGCTATCAAAGTACTCCAATATGGTATTCAACATTACCTACACAAACATTAACTGATCCACCAATATGTGGTCGAGAAGTACTTAACGTACTTGATGCTGTATCAAAATCAACAAAACCACCTCACAAAGTTGTACATGAATACACTACGGCGTCACATTTAAACAGACATTAGTAAATATAATGGTGGATATTTATGGAAGATCTTCTCGTGGTAAAGGTCATCAGCAAGTTGATTTATCTAAATACGCAACTCTCGATCAGCTCAGAAATGAGATTGACGATTTATTAAACATAACCAGTGTGGATCAAAATGAAGTAGTCGTTTTTCAGGATAAAGGACGATTAAAAACTAGTAATATACAACTACCAGATGTACTTATACGAGTTCCTAATGCGGTTGTTAATAATATAGTTACTTTTACTGATCAGGGTAAAATACAAGATTCCGGTACATCAGTCAGCGATTATATTAAGAAAGCTGGTGATTCATTTACAGGTTCAATTATCATGAATCAAAATAAATTATAGACCTTGGAAACCCAACCGCAGATGCAGACGCAGCAACAAAGAAATATGTCGACGATCAAGAATCTAAGTACGTATTGACCAACGGCGGTATAATGCGTGCATTTCTCGACATGAACAATAATGGCATTAACAATCTTAGAACACCGGAATATGATTTTGATGCTGCGACGAAGAAATACGTCGATGATAAGGAAATTCCTATTTCAACTTCGTTAAAAACAATCGGTGATGAAATTACTACACTTAGTACTAATTTTTCTAAAAATTTAGAAACGTTCTTAAATTTTCGTAAAAATGTAAACAAAACCATTAAAGATTTTTTTGGTGATCCACCAACCGTTGACATAAAACTCTCCGACGTTAACACGAAACTCAATGATATTGCCAGTGGAATACCTAATATTGTTCAAAAAACTAATCTGATTAAAATTCCACATAGACAAATTAAAAATATCGTATATACAGTAGCATCAGGATCAACAATATGGGCATCGCAAAGTGAAACTCTCGAATATACCGCAGAAGTAGCTGGGTTATACAGGTTATCTATGTACGGTTCGGAAATTACTGCGGCAACTTCATTATCACCGAATGAATATCATAATCCTCTATTGGTGATGCTAACCAAGAATATGAAAGAAATCTTTACGTTAATATCAACGGAAATACCTCCGAGACGTTACTGGTGGTGTCTGGAATTCGTATCTGAAACTTAATTAAATGACGTTGTTAGTATAATGGATCAAACTCAGTCTTGCATTGACGTTCAACGTTACAGATGCAATCAAGTATGTGAGCGTCTGACTAAACTAAATAATTTTATCGACTATTATAACACGAAAATAAAAAAATACAAAAGACGTATAGTTGTTATCGATGTAGTTGTTTACTCGGTTTTTGCTGTTATTACTGGAACAGGATTATTATTATCAATGTTGACGATGACAGCACCTACTGTTATAACCATTATTGTTTCAGCATCAACGATTATTGCTGGAGTTCTCGGTATTATAACCAAAAAGATACATACTTGTACAAATGCTAAATTGCACGATTATATGATTAAATTACATACAGTGGCAGATGCATATTCTAAATTATCTTTGTATATTTCTTCGTGTGTCAGTGATGGTGAAATATCTGATACTGAATTCGCGATGATGATGAAAACTTATGATGACGCTTTTAAAGTGATCGTTAATGATTTTAACGAATTAAATAACAACAATAATAATAATGACAGACAGGGAGTTACTTCAGCAGATCGTCACTAATACGACTCCGTCAAAACTACTATGATATCGTTAAGTTCGACCAATCCTGAATTTAGTGTCAATTTTCCAACCGCAATTCCTGCAAAAGAAATAGCATTAGCACAATTGCGAGTTTATTATAGCTGGCCCAATATTAGATCAAAACCATTTGGTGGACTACAGCCAAATAATTCATTAGTATTCGCTAATAAGAATAAGCCTGATGGAACTCCTGATTGGCAAGTAGTTGCTATTCCAACGGGTAGTTATCAGATAGAGCAGATTAATGATGAGTTCCAACGCAGAATTAAATCTATTACAGGAAAAGAATCAAAAATAGCAATTACTGTCTACGAACCAACACTATCTGCGGTTATTGAAATAAATTCTCCTGATTACTCTGTAGATATTTATCAGAGTTCGATTAGATCAGTATTAGGTTGGCCTGAAGATCCACCGGTTTATCAAGGACCACCAGAACCACAGAGATCTGATTTTGTCATAGATGTTAAAAAATTTATAAAACCTCCAGAATATAGAACAGAAAAAAATGCTTACCCATGGCGACGATATTTTGGTGATGGAGTTATACATTATATAGATAAAACAGAAACCCATTTTGCAAAAATAGTTGATGGTAAAAAAGGTAAAATAATAGTACTTGATGTTGATGAAATAAATTCATATGCTAGTACAATTAAGTCTGAACACGGACGTATACTTAATTATTTAAGAAATTTATTTTCCAGCATTAGCACTTCTTACAACGATGACTTAAAAAATCAAATAACTGAAGCAATACAACATTTGAATCAAGTTGCTTCAGACCTAGAGTTCATGAATGATATTATTGTTAACAGAGAAAAAAGATTAGTGAACATAGCAGCAGATAAACGCTATAGAGGGTTGTATATAGTTAATGAAGACGGTCCATCTCAGGTTGTTAAATTAAATCTTCTGTTCACAACAGTATTTCTAAAACATTTCGGAATTACGCGAGAACAACTATCAACATTTATAATTCCTGGATTTAACTCTGAAGAGCTAAAGAAATCAGTTAATGATCTTATTGATGAACAATTTAAAAGAATATGTGATTCATGGAAAAAATTAATACCTACACCAACCATTCTTAAATATAATAATGATCCACACGGTGGAGGTCGCCATATCTCACCTGATATTGTTAATATAACAACAACAATTGCAGTCAATCTGGTATGTGACGTAATTGATGATAGTTATCAAGTAGATCTTTCAAAATCTAATCACCGCAGTGGCACTGCGGAACAGGGGTATATACTATATTCATTTAGCCCTAAAGACCCACCCGGTTGGTTAATTGTGTCTGAACCAATTAACCCCGTGTACCTGCGAGTTCATAATCCATTTCTGACAAGAATAAATTTCAAACTCACTGACCAGGCAGGAAATATTTTGGATCTAAGACAAGAGTCTCTTAATATTAATTTGTATATACGCTCGTAGAACGTCTGATTAAATATTTCCTAATATAATAAGGGAAAAAATAATCTGATTCTGAAATAATATATTTTTTTTACTGATTTTTCTTAATCTGATGGGTAAATAGGTCCTCTGATTCATGAAATAGTTACAAATTTCTTTATCTGATGGGCTAAATGGTACTCTGATTCACAAAAAGTTATAGATTTTCTTATTCCGTCGGGTAAATAGGTACTCTGTTTGATGTTTTTGGACAGATTTTCTTATTCCGTCGGGTAAATAGGTACTCTGTTTGATGAAAAGTTACAGATTTTCTCATTTTCATGAATAAATCATTATATTTATGTTTTTGTTTTTGTTGTTTTTGGTGAATTTTTATCATTCCGTCGGGTATAATGGTACTCTGTTTGTTGTTTTTAGATAGATTTTCTTATTCCGTCGGGTAAATAGGTACTCTGTTTGATGAAAAGTTACAGATTTTCTTATTCCGTCGGGTAAATAGGTCCTCTGATTCATGAAATAGTTACAAATTTCTTTATCTGATGGGTTAAATGGTACTATTGTTAATGAAATGGTCATAATTTTCTTTATCTGATGGGCAGTTTACTAATCAAAATCATTAAATACATGAATAATATACAATTTCTATGATTAAAGCAATTGTATATATAATAAAGCGAGATAACTCGGCTATCTCTCTCTGCGGAGTAAATTAAACGATTATTTCCCTTACTACTACGTTCGATTTACAGACAATAAATACTTCTTGTTTTTCGTTAATTATTTAGTGAATTATTTCTTTTTCTGTAGGTGATTAAAAACACAAAGACTATCGGGGGCCAAGTGACGGGTAACCGCTTAGGATGCTACTGATTATTTTTGATATTTTTAGGTCAAAAGTCAAAAGTTAAAAACTTGAATGTCAATTATTTTTTATTTTAAAGAAATAATTATTATATAATGAACCAAGAAAACATTAATGATATTATTTCTGCTATTAAAAAATTAAAGCATAACGGAATAAATATATCTGATAATCTCGATTCTGAAAAAATATTATATGATTATGAAATATTAAAACAAAGAAAAACTGACAATAAATACACATTACCATCCAATTATAAATTTGTCAAATCAATTTATCAGTCTATGCTTGAATCATTGGGGATGGTAAATGAAAAACAGGTAAAGCTATTTGCGCCTCTTGCACGTTCGATCGAAAATATTAGATCCGAACTGTCTCGTGAATACGAGAAAAAGAAGATCGTGGATAATCGTGTAATGCAATTAAGAAAAAATTATGTTATTTGATTCTGTCAAAAGTGAGAGTGACACTGAGAGTAGCGACGGTGAAGGTACCCATGGCAAAATATAGAATCAAACTATATACAATTTATTTGTTAAGAGTACAGAGTTAGATATATTCAAATATTATCCACTGATCGTATGTTTTCGAAAATGTTGATCCAATAATATTATCTGCAACACGTTTTACTGAAGCAGGATTGATGCTAAAATGTTTTGCAGCTGCATATATTGAAGGAAAAGTTATTTCCTGTCCTGTCTGTATATTCATGGATTTAATAGCTCTTCTTGCAAATTTTTTACATTTTCCAGTATTTCCACGTGCAGAAATCTGACTCTGTGTAATAGCTTGCAGGTTAGATAACCGATTATTTTTGGGATTTCCATCAATTTGATCAACTACAAATCCATCTTTGATGACCCCAAAATAACATTCGTAGATGAATCTACTTGATAAATAATTTTTATTTCCACTGGTATTAAAACTAAAATAACCAAATTTATTAAGCCTACCAACCGGTTTCTTTAATCTGCAGTTTCTGATCACACCATCTCGAGACGCTTCATAATTTTTTATTATGGGATGAGCCTTAAATTCGTATTTATTACGAAATGCTTTTTTTCTTAATTCTCTTATAATATCATTGTCGATCATTTCATCATGGGTCTGATTTGTCTGAGTCATTTTATATAATAATATTATTTGTCTAAATCATTGTTTTGAAATCTAACCAAATAATCTTCTACGGTTTGTATAGGAGATTTACCTGACGATGTATTATTTTTTTTGTCATAATATCGTTTTAGTTCTCTGTATTTTTTTCCGCCACATTTTAGACACAATTGAGTTTTTCCTCTGACTCCAACACCACACTGAATACACGGTATTGGTCCTGTACTTCCATTTTTGAAACTTTGTGCATGATTTCCGCAGTATTTGTTCACGCACGGTTTATTAAAAAGAGAAGTATATCCAATTCTGAGCCAAGCACATTTGTTCTTTGTTTCAATCATTATATATATACTAACATTTTAATTTAAATATTTGTCTTAATTATATGGAGGAATTATCCATGATTGAAACTAAAAAAACCAGATTCGATCTCGATCGATTATCAGAATATAAATTTAGTACTTTGATGCAAGATCTGGCATTAACGGATAAGGATGTAACTGAACGTATTCGTGAAGCAAAAAAGGAATTTCGTGACGATGGCGCTGCTTATGTATGGTCAACATTCAGAGTCGGAAATGTTACTAATATGATGAATGACAAACGAGGAAAAGTAATTATTAATCACCTTGATGATCAAAAATATTTTATTTCAATAAAATATATTGTAAATACAGAAGAAGATATTTGGATTATTCGTGACAAGCGCGATCCAGTCCGTGTGCAGTCAGGAAATAATATTGTTCTCTTAAATAATAAATCTAAGCCCGGAATACTGACTGGTATTGATAAGGTATATTATGAACGGGGCTATCCAGTTACTGCAGTCGTATATGGAATATATCCGCTGAATAATAAACCTGACGTCGGGGATCTAAAACCTATGAAACTGTCAGAGTCAAGAATAAACTGTGTAGCTGAACGAGTTACAGAACATTTTACAAACGCGATACGTGGTAATGGTTTAACAGATTTACGACGTAAAAAAATAAATACTTGGGCAGAATCAGTTAAAGATACCGGAGCGTCTATCAAAGATGTCGCTGAACTAGAAAAGAAATTAAGATTTCCAATAACGGTAAAAACGCTGACGGGAGAGATTTTATATAAACCAAAATACACAAAAAATGGAGCTCCAATAGATATTATTGATCATAATTCGCACGCATGGACCTCAGCAGTAACAATATTTCCACGAGATAGAAAAGTTAAGTTTTATGATGGTGATATATTTGATTTTATCAGAAATATCAGTAAAAGTGACCCTGTGTCCGTTTGGTTATTTCAAAATTCAGAATATGATCATTACGATCAGTTTGTACGGCCTAACGGTGATATTTACCGTACAGAATCTCTTAATGTAGAAATGGAAAATCTTGCGCTGAAATATACTTCAGACGACGTCAAAGTTAGACAATTATTAAATAATTGTTTTACAGTTCCATCCGTAGCGGCTCATTTCGCTCAGGAGAAAATTTATGGAAACCAACACGATCGGAATTTCTTGAAGATATTCATAAAAGTTGCGTAGAATATGGACACGGAGGATTATGGAATACTAAATACAACTATAGTGACGTTATATCCGTCGATATGGTAACGTGTTATCCTGGGAGTTTTCTTGGATACGGAAAATGTTCTAAATACTTTAAGAGATTCGGACATCCATCACACGAGATGACCAGGGTTGCGATAAACGGACCCTTACCAGATTTTGATATAACAGGATTTGCTCATGTAAAATCATTCGAGTTTGCAGAAAATCTCCATCCGATTACTTATGCTTGGTTTGGAAGACATTTTTCAGAAAAATGTTGGGTTCCAATAGTACTATTGCGATATATACTTGATGTTGGAATTTTAATATCTTTACAGGTGAGTGAGGCGATTATATCATATAGTCCACAGAAACAAGTTTGGTTACCAGAACCAAATAGATTTAATATTAATGATGCCAGGAAAGAATTCCCTAATCTTAATGAAGATGATATTATTAAAATTACTAATAATATATGTAAATGCAGAGACGAGCATGATGAAAAACTTGCAAAGGATCTTGGTAGAAAGATAATTGGTAAATTTACTCAAGGAGGAACCTATGATCATAAAAGACATTGTACAAGATTAATTATGGACGATGCTGAACTCGATTTTATAATTGCTGATACAACAGAAAAAAACACATTTATAAATCGGAGTAATGCTTATTTGTCAGACGGAACCAAACTAGGTACAATTGTGAGTTATCTTGATGGTGACTCACCACAGTTTACTCATAAAAGATCATCTATGTTGGCATATGTTTCTATAAATCTACTGTCTATGATAAATAGATTTTCTCGTGATGCTGGCAGAGTCGCCACGGATTCGTTTTATATAAATAAAAAATATACGGATTTATTAAAACCGCTACTTGGTAATGGTGAATGGGGGTCATGGAGAATAAAACAAGAAAATATACTTAGTTATTCTGAATCCGCCGACGTTGAAATTAAGGAAATATATCACAAAAATAATAAAATATCAAAGTCATCAGCACCATCTGTATATGATCCTGTGGCTAGACATAAAACCGTTTATCTTAATGGATGCGGTGGTTCAGGTAAAACAACACGTGTGATTAAATTATTCATGAATAATAATTCAGATATAATTGTTTTGACACTGACACATAAACTCGCCAGAGAAATAAAAGAACGAGGAGTAAAATCGTGTACTTATCATAGTTTCTTTAGATGGTGTGGAGACACATGGACTCCTGAGAGAATGGGTGAGAAATATATACCTAAATATATTATATGGGACGAGATATGCACGGTCTCGTTAGAAATATTAAAAACATTTCTTGAATGGTTATTGACGAAGAATACTGCTATAATAATGTGTGGTGATCATGGTCAACCACCACCCTTTATTGGACAGTCTCCACATGAATGGCTGAAGAATAACGTAGATTATTATGAAGAAATAAATGATGACCATAGAGCTATTGATGAACCGCTGAAAGAATTTAAAAGATTAATCAGACTACAACCAGACAGAGTACAATGTGAAATAATGCGAGGAGTAATTCCAGAGACTTCTATGAATGATTTTCTAAATTTATGGAATCCTGCTGATTTAATAGTTGCAAGTAGAAAGATAGTTCGTGATGAACTACAGGATAAATTATTTATGTTACATAAAGAAAAGTTTTTAGATCTACCTGTACCATTATGTTATCGCCCAGCAGATACTCGACGACAGAATATTGATGTTGAAATTCCTGGTGGTGAAATACAGAATCTTGTCTTGAATGATATTATTTTAGTCGATATTAATGTTGTTGAGAATGCGCTGAATATGAATAAATCACCGTGGACGTTAGGATACGCTATAACTATTCACTCATCACAGGGGTTAACTATTTCTGATACAAATATCTGGATTATAGATGATCGGATCGAATGGTCGAATTTAGTTTATCTCGCAGTTTCTAGGGTCAGAAGAATATCTCAACTACATAGGGTTATTATAAATTTTACAGAAAATAATGATCAGACTGTTAATAATGACGTAATAAGAAAAAAACTATCTGGTTATAAGCAGTGCGATAAAAAAAATAAGCGTGACTTTGATATTGATGTTGAATTTATTATAAAACTAAAAACACAACAGAATAATAATTGTGCAAGTTGTAACTGTAATATGTTATGGCAATATTCGAATAATAATCCAAGACAATTTACCGTAGACAGAATTAATAGTGATCTTGGTCATACACGTGATAATGTGATGCTGACCTGTCTCGAGTGTAATCGACGTAGAGGTTCTGGTTATGTAATTGTATGTGGTGGTAATTGTGTGTCTTCAGGGATTACCTGTAATTGTTCACGTACAAATCCACGTTGAGGGGCTCTCGAATCTGATCTGTAGATTGGAGGTCTACCAGTAGATCTAACTACACTAGAAATTGTATGTGTAGTCACACTCCAGATAGGATCGGTTGCTCTTTTTTTACCACCTTCAAATTCTCCAGGTTCGTATAAATATCTTACAGTTACATTACCTAATACTGGTTGAGGTTGATGTCTGTCATCGCTACGGGGTATATATTTTTTTGTGATCGCATTAGAAGGTTTCATGGAAGTTGCACGAGTAATTTCGTTATTTAATGCAGCTATCACACTTGGTAACCTCGGAACCCATTCACGAGATCGCTCACCGGATTTAAAGTCAGTAGATATTTCTTTTGCATATTGGTATCCGAATAACCGCTCGGCAAGTGTTCGATTAAATCGTTCAACAATTGCCTGATCACGATGAATTTCAGTATGTCCTCGTCTGATTTTAACGTTATGTTTTTTCATTAACGATAATACTACTCCAAGAAATTCTTTGCCAGGATCAACCTGTAATAACTGTGGCCATCGCAAAGGTCCTCGCTGATAAATTCGTTCAAACGCAGATGAAACTTCAAACGCTGTCTTTGTTGATAATGGTTCAGCTTCTTTATATCTACTTGCAACGTCAACGACAGTTAATGCGTATTTGTATGTGCGTGACTGACGTTTACCAATTTTAATGGTATCGTGTGGTAAAAATAAAATATCTGCTTGATGAACCTCATTAGGGACGCTGACATCAAAATGTGCATATTGAATTTTTTTAGGTGGTGGTAGATAAATTTGCCATATTGCCTGTCGTGCTAACCACGCTGCAGCAACAGAACGTGAAACTTTTGCTGCTTCAGATAATTTATTAATAGCTGATCTGCCTCTCCAATATCCTCTTGGGCTATAATAAATAGATTTCATTATAATATTTATATAATTAATTACCAGCCCCTAGCATTATTTTACCTTTCATGGCAGATTTTACTAGAAAACTAGCTAATTTATCTCTGACAGATTTATTAGGTATAGAATTTAATGCATGAATCAATTTTACATCTGCGAGATGCCTTTGTTGTAAATCTTTACTTTTATATGCAACGTCATGAACATGACACGCTTTATCAATCTTATTTACTGGATGCTCTCCTGGTCTTGGTTGATCTTGATCATCAAGTCGGATATCAAGTCGAGTTCCAGGACCGCAATAATTATATCCTGGTAAATGTTTTTCCCCCGGATATTTAGCCCACGGAGTTCCTGGTAATTTTCCTAATAAAGCGGCTATATCTCCACCTGTCTTTGTCCCTGAATCAGACATGGAGATAAATTTATATTTTTTCGTGCCGCATTTTACACATTTACCTGTTAATGCACGTCGTTTATTTTTTGTTATTATTGTTGTCAGTCCAGTAGTGGGTGTAGATGCTCTACACCGAACACAATATAGACTCATATTATTTATTATATGGATATAATTGACTTTTCGGCGACACGAAAACAGGAGCCAGTGAAGCATCATCCAGCATTACCAAATTCGATAAGGATGATTATAATAGGTCCATCTGGATCGGGTAAAACACAGCTATTATTAAATTTAATAATGCGATGGTTAAAATGGAGTAAATTGTATTTAGTAGCACCATCCGTAGATGATCAACACTGTTACGAAGTACTCAAGGATTTTAATGAAAATGCAAAATTGCTGAATGAAGACGGTAATGATGTGGTTGATTTTATTACCGATATTGATGAGGCTCCATCTGTAGATGACCTAGATGGATTTATTAATAATTTAGTGGTGTACGATGACGTTATGTTGGACAGACAAACAAATCCAGCTAGAATATTTTCTCGAGGTAGACACAAGAATACAGATGTTATATACGTCACACAACGATATACACAAATACCTAAAGTGATCAGAGACAACTGCAATATTTTGGTTGTGTTTAATGGAGTAGATAATTATACTTTACAGAATATTTATTATACTTGGTGTTCAGGGGATATGGATATGATTAAATTTAAAAACTTCTTTTCAAAAGCACAAGCTGTTCCGTTTGGATTTATTACAATAAATCTACATGACCCAAGATCTAGATATCGTGTAGGTCTAGATAAAATCTTTGGTCCTTGATTTTATCTAGAATTACAGCAGCAGGGAGGGTGAACGACAAAAATTGAGTGACCCGGCGAGTAAACTAAACGCACTGTAACATAAAAAACAAAAAAGTCAAAAATAAAATAATAAAAATGAGCTAATCCAAACGATTTATTATTCGTTTTTCAAACTATACGGTAATAATAAAAGTTAGGGGGTTCGGTTTATCGTTATTGACCTTTTTTTTTCAGCCTCTGTAGGAACATTTATTTTTGTAAAATAACGGTCTGTACAAAGTTGTAGGGTTCACCCTCCCTGCTGCTGAGCGCTAGTTTTGCAACAGTATACGTCAGTATGCAGTAGCCACAACCCTGTGTATAACTGATGATGTTATATGTGGTGCTGCAACTAGGTGTCCCGTTCAAAGGATAACATGATTTTAGTAAATATCAGGCAGTCATACAGGGATACATACATGTAATTGATACGGTATTCCGTAGAAAATGACTTCAGACATTTTGTTATAAACGTTGTTGTGAGATGGGGATGAGAGTTATTTAATTCAGATGGATTTTCTGATTATTAAAGAAAACTAGTTATTAGGGAGGAACGATTATTATGGACTTGAAATGGCAAAATACGATTCCAAAATCGACGGTTTTTTTGATGCAGAAATAGGGGGATGAGTTCCTAAATATTGTATGCAGACCTCCAAGCGTCTCCTTGTTGCTGACCTCGTGAGACATATCCCAACCGCTTTGTATTTTTCTTTCTCCTTTTGTAGAACTGTGCTGTGCATAATGCAAACATGTACTTACAGTCCTTTTGTAGAACTGTGCTGTGCATAATGCAAACACGTACTTACAGTCCTTTTGTAGAACTGTGCTGTGCATAATGCAAACATGTACTTACAATACAAAACAAAACATACAGTGGAGTCACATTGTCAGCTTCCACAGATTAATTAGCAGAGATCAAAATAAAATTGATACTTATTAGATTTGCTGTGGAAATCGATAAGTGGATGACTTCCACACATGCCTCTATCATTTCCAGCATATTGCAATCAAATTATTTGTTTATATAAACGTCCAGAAGGAGTTTTAATTTTAACTTATTGAATAGCTGAAAACTGCCTAAAATATCACTTTACTATACATGAATGCAGCTACATGCAAAAAAGTAAAACAAATAGACGTGGGTGCGTGTGTGTGTGTGTGTGTTATCACAAGGGTTTTTGAGTAATAATCATTGCAGTTTAAACAGGTACCAACCGTAAACATCATAATAATTAGTTCGCCCCGTACGTTGATGATATACAGGTAAGATTTGAAGAACAACCTCTTCGCTAATTAGTAGTTGGTGGTGATTGGGTTATATACCCACTCATGCGACGGATAGTGGAGGGTAAAACAGATCGGAGTGTAATCTGAGTTTCCATGCGGTGTCGGCATACAGTAGTTGCTTACTAGCCGGTCTAGCAAACCTTAACGACCTTTCATCGAGATATACTTCCATGAAATCGATAGGAAAATTTGATTTATTTTCTATTTGTCTGTAATCCTCAAACAGACGAGATGAAACTACAGCGTTGATAAAATTTGTGTAGTCATGTGACGAGAAATGCAAACGGCGATTTTCAGGTAAAATTTCATCAACGCTGTAGTACCATCTCGTCTGTCAACAGATTAAAGACATCACGAATGTTATACTCACAATTTCGGAGAAAATAAATTATATTCCTATCGATTTCATGCAGGTATGTCTCGATGAAAGGTCGTTCAAGTTTGATGCCCGGTTAGTAAGCGGCTACCCTTTTGCCGACACTGCATGTCGGTGAATTCAACCTTTTAGATAGTCAAATTACTCTGACCTACACCCTACATAAACGTCCAAATATCAAAAATGGGGTGGGAAGGGTCAGAGGAAACTCGGATTAAGCGGATTGATGCGATCCCGGTAGACGGTTGTCACTCATAGGAACTCGGATTTCCGTGCCAACATACAACCCTTCCTAGTGTTCACTGAGGACTCAGGGTACTAATTCAGTTTTCATAGTAAACCTATGCAAACACCATCATATTAAAAATTCAATAACTTTAACTTTTCCAGTGCCCATGATCAAACCTATATTTATCAGTATAGATGAAACCTAGATGTCAGCTTCTGTGTAGCGAAAAGGACGTGAGCCGAGGAATTTTCCGGACCTACAATGTTGTCGGGCATTTCTGCCCATCTAAGGTTTCCATCACCAATATTGAAGCAAAACGCATACCGAATTCGACCGAATTACGAAGATAAAATAGTGAAACACTTATCATTTGAATTTCAGTAATGAGTGTTCCAAACTCAAGACTGTTAAAGGACTGAAATTCCATCAAGAAAACAATGTCTTTATTTGCTTCAGTTACAACTCGGATAAGCTCTCAGAAGATTCTTTTCTCCTGAACAATAACCTACATTATTAACCAATCCTGGCCAGCCAAACCCATATATACTCCATCTTCACCCATTTCCAGACTGGTTTCCATTTTTCCGTATATTTAGTGCTGTGTTTCTTTGAGAGGGAAAGAGTGATGTGGCAAAGTTGGTCTGCTCCTGTTATGAGAGGGGCCTACCCCACTTCTGATAACGGCGGAGAGTCAGCTATCCTGCCAGGAAACTGAGCAGGTGGTCGAGCGGGAATGACTCATTAAAACTTCTGCCCCGGCTATTTCAGATATCATAATATTCATAATTAGTTTATGGAAAGCAACATAAGTAATGCATATTCACAAATCTGTTTCTAAGGATGATGCTGATAACTACAGGCCAATCTCAATATTACCAGACTTGTCAAAATTGATTTGAAAAACATGTCCATCGCTCGTTCATGTCATATTTAGCCAAACACTTGCTGTTACACCTTAATCAATCAGGCTTTAGACAGAAACATTCATGTGAGACTGTCTTGATCTCCCTAATTGATAAATGGTTTCAAGCACTTGATCAAGGTAGAATAATAGGATCTGTATTTGTAGATTTCATGAAAGCTTTTGACATGGTGGATCATGAAATCCTTTTGAAGAAACTGAAAATTTACCAATGTGATGAAAGCACAGTTAGATGGTTTACTTCATACTTAAGTGAGAGAACACAACATGTTTATATAAATGTTTTGTCTGAACCTGGAACAATTATATATGGAGTACCACAAGGCTCAATTCTAGGTCCATTACTATTTATATTATTTATTAATGACCTACCACTTTTACTAGGAAACTTAATTTCATCTACAGATCTCTATGCAGATGACACAACATTGTCAGACATCCAAAACACAAAGCATGAATTGGAAAAATCTTTACAGGATGCCCTAAATAAACTGGATAACTGGTACACATGCAATGGCATAGTTGTAAATACTGGTAAATCTAAAATATAGCTTATCTCAACACTGCAAAAAAGAACAAATCTTGATAATGATAAACTATGTCTGACATGGATGGATAAAAATTTGCAAATGGTCTGTCATGATAGACAACTTGGTGTTTTGGTATATTATTAAAAAAAATTAATTCACGTTTATGGTTTCTCAGTAGGATAAGATATTTTTTCCCTGAAGGCACATAAGCTATCTTATAACTGTTACATACAACCCCGTTTAGACTATTGTAATACAGTATGTGGTAATTCAAATGATAAAAACATAGCAAAGCTAGCACATCTTAAAAACAGAGCATTTGGAATAATATCAATCCAGAAGGAAAGCAAGGAAAATTTAGCCGATAAGTTAAAAATATTACCTATTAAAGACCAAATTAATGTACAGGATATCTAATAATAGTGCTCCTAAATATTTACAATCACTATTCCAGTATGGCTGCCTGGTAATACTCCCTACCTGCGATCCATGTCTACAAAATAGTATAAAATTTCCAAACAAAATAAGGAATGATTAAAAAAGTTTCCAATACTCTGGAACTTTGCTCTGGAATAGTATTCCAGTTGAGATTAGAAATGCCCACTCAATTTCATTCTTCCAAACCCAATATATCCAGTGGCTTCAGAGATGCAGTTAAATAAATTCCTTTTATATAAGGACCTCAAGGTAGATTAGTTCTTCAGCTAATTGTGTTACCCTCTTTTAATAAAGTTATTATTATTATTATTATTATTATTATTATTATTATTATTATTACCCACCCACCCACGCCATAATGGCATGAGTTAAATCTTTTATAGGCTTCCTCGAAACCTTGTTTACTATTTGTTCCTATTTGCTAATTGCAGCCACCTGCTATACAAAGTTGAGGAGCGGCAGAATGGGACGATACATCATGGGAAAGTTTTAGATTATCGTTATTGTTGTATTGGATAAATCCCAACTCTTTTTCCAGCTGTGACGTATCAATTTCTTCAGGATCCAAATATCAGAAGAATTGCCGATAGTGGCGGACATTTTCGTACCAAAGAAGTCCCAACAGAAGTTGATGACACTGCTGGGGGTGGTGGACATTTTGGTATGAAAGAAGCTAAACACAAGGTGACGACACTGCAAAGTGTGGAGGACATTTTCGTATGAAATAAGTTGAAACAGAAGTTGATGAAACTGTTGAGGGTGGTGGACACTTTCATATGAAAGAGGTCAAAACAGAAGTTGGTGACACTGCAGACCAAAGTATTGGACAACAATTTGTAGATAGCACAATATTGGAAGAATGTGTCCGATATTCTGGTGGACCATGACTTTGAAAGCCAATATGCAAAGGGTATGTATGCAGACAATAAGGTTGAACTATGCATCAAAATCCATATAATAAGGCTGAACTTTGCATCAGATCCATATAACAAGGTTGAACTTTGCATCAGATCCATATAACAAGGTTGAACTATGCATCAAATCCATATAATAAGGTCGAACTATGCATAAGAATCCAGAGCAAGATATGGTAATGTAGTTGATTTAAGGTTCACTCAAATTGGAGGAACAACTTTTATCTGCAAGTTCAATAAACAGCAAAGCTGTAGGATACTTTTTAATGAAGTAATTAAATAGTCAGGATGCATCAAACAAACTGCTCATTATTCCATCACAGCAGATGAATTTCTGGATAGATTAAATAGGGACAGATAAGAAACTCAACATAGATATCCACTAGATAACTAGAACATACTGCTGAACAAAGATAATCAATACAAGTACCTTGGAAAAATAAAGAGGAAAATTTCGGTCTCACAAATCTAATGCATATAAATGAAGCAATTCAATTGGAAGTGAAGCAACTGAAGCGTTGAGTGAAATGAAAACAGCACAACATTTCTCTGCAGTCAGATCGAGCAACTGAAACGTTGACTGAAATGCAGATAATTCAACATTTGTCTGCTGATCTAGCAACCTAAGTGCTGAGCGATGCAAATAGTACATTTCTCTTCAATCAGATGAAGCAACTGAAGAGTTCAGTGAAATGCAGAGAATACAACATTTCTCTGCAGATCTAGCACAAATCATCTGAAGGTTATTTATAACAAAATGAAAAATATATTGGCGGATGTAAAATGTTGTAATTACCATCAAAATAATGAAGGTTTATTTATTTTATTTTTTTTATAAAAAAAGGAATTAAACCATCATGACAAGCAGATACAACTTTTTGATTAAGAAAGTAAGAAACAAATGACCGTGAAAAGATATGTTACAAAATTAACTAGACAAGTCAGTCAAAACTTGAAGGATATATCGGAAATTTTTTAAAGATATTTACATATTACAACATGGACCAGCCATTTTAACAGTATCTGAGTGGATCTTAATAGAGAGTAAAAACTTTACTTTTCCCTGACTTTTCCTTGACTTTTTTTAAAATACTTTTTTAACCCTCATATAATAAATATTCCTTAGGCTTTTGCGTTTTTTTCCACACTCACACTTTTCTTTTCTTCTTTCCTTCTTTCTTTCTTTCTGTTTTTGTTTTTTGACGATTGTCTTTCAGAGTCTTATCATTTCCTGAACAAAGCTATCCTCTCTTATAGGCTTTCCACAAACTACAGCTGTTAGAACTTTGTCCAGTCTCCTTCTTGAAATAAGCCAGCAGCTCGACTGCTTGGATTTAGAACGAAAGAACCTACTGCTTTGTCCTCATTGGATAGAAAGCTTTCGTTATTTTATGGACAGATGGCATGATTGACGGCTGTAGTTTTGTTGGAATCAGAGCTGTTGCTTTGATCGTGGACTACTGTAGCTGGGGTAAAAGATGTGATTACATCCCACATTTTTAAAAAGATGCTCGAAGATTTGTACCGGACAGTATAGTTTCTGCACGCTGTCTCACATATGGCGTGCTTAGGAACAGATGATGATGTAATTTCTGGCATGAATTTCGCCATTTCATTATTGTATGTCTTCTGAAACGGTCCGAAACATCTTGTGAGGCGGTAATACGAACAGAATTATTTTGCTTTGCCCTATCAATAATTGCCATAGATACCTGTCATCTGTGCCCGTCATACAACAGAAGCAGTGGCTGCAAAGGATCTTGTCCTTGTACATAGCTAATGAAATGTTCCTCGAGATATTTCCCGAATACCTGACCATTGGACCATCCAGCCTCACCAATAAGTACCTGAATACCTGACCACTGGACATCCAGTCTCACTAACAAGTACCCTAAACTCCAGTTGTTGCACCTTCAAGCAATTCATTTCTCATTCGGTCTCCCAGAAATACAAATTAGTTCGGAATAGAATACCTAAAGCTTTTCCAGCCCATATAAGTCACATAACGCTCCGGTGGCCTAGTGGTTAGAGCGTCCGCCTCGGATGTGGGAGGACGCGGGTTCGAACCCCGGCCGAGTCATACCAAAGGCTTATAAAAATGGTACTAACAGCTGCCTCGCTAGGCGCTCAGCATTAAGAGGTTAGTGTTAGGACTGGTCGGCCTGGTGTCAGGATATTATCACTGGATGGGACATCATGCTACATATCTGCGGCATCATGTTCAGTGCTAAACATCATTATAAACTACTACACTTCAGACATCGTAGCGATATGACTGAAAAATTGTTATAACTCAGTTAAAAACCCAAAACACACACACACACACACACACACACACACACAACAGTTACGTTATAAGACATTCCATTGGCAATAATTTGCGATCCCACTGCAGTGATACCAGATTATCCTTCTGACGAAGTCCAATTCAAAAGCATAGTCAATGGCAAAATTACATAACATCCGAATGGGTATAACCATAGTCTACTTTAGCCTGGCTTCCTGTTCCAAGGAAAATAATGGATCTGGCCCTGATTTAACAGTATCAATGTCCAATAACACGTTGGAGTAAAGTTGTTTCTGGAACACTATGCAACCTTGCTGACTATTTGACTAGCATTTTCTTCTCTTCAACATCGATGTAAGCTTTTGTTAAAGCTTTTTCATAATAATGGTATTGTCAGTGCAGTTTTCCACCGTTCTGAAATCATGTATGTATAACGTTTATGACGGGGCTAGAAAAGTTTATTACTCTTTTTCTTATAAAATTATGTAAATGTTAATTTACCAAAATATAAATGTTTATCTTTCAAAAAATTATATTGATTTCAATAAATTAGATTACGTATTCTTTTCTTTATTCAAAACTGCAAACCAGGAAAGAAAGAATAAAAGGAAAAATATTAAGTTCAACAGCGAAATTGATAATTATTTCATTAATGGGCTTATATAGGGAAAACAAAATGCGAATTAGGCGGACGTAAGAAGTAACCTAATATTATTCATTTGACATACAACAAATATGCTGCACCAAGGATATAAATTCTTTGACATCATGAAAAATAAAGGAATTTTGAATAGACATGACAGTGTATTAGGCAATTTAAGTTTTTTTTGGTCGTTGTTATTCATCGTGTGTATTCTTATTTGATTCAGACGAACTCGAATCATTTTCTTTACTCGCATCAAAGCTGGAAAGTACTGTTCCTTCTGGAATTTATATATAAGTATTAGATGTGCTCGCTATTACCGATACACCGGTTTACCGCGTTATTTTTTTTTTTCCGGTGGAACGTATCAGGGTACTTTTTCACTAGCAATCTTGTCACAAATTTAATGATATTTACAACATCTTTTCATTTTTCATCACAAAATAATAGTAGTGTAGGGGGCAATATACGGACAATGTAACTTCTGTGTTGTAAAAAGGTCTACGGACATAACGGGAATTTAACATTGTGGGCCACTATACGGACAAGGGAAATTTAACATATGGAATGTATTGGGCCTGTGTACGGACAATAGAAATTGAACATGGGTGACGTTACGGTACTGGACACTGGCAACTATGTTGCAAGTGGCTGACCTCAATGGGGCGAAACAAAGTGGCAAGGAGCTGACCTGAATACGCGCTACTCTATAGGGAAAAATAGAGACGAAGACATAGAAACGTGGTTAGAGACATAGACAGAGACAAAGACATACATAGATTGATGGACATAAATCTATCACACAAACAACTATACAACCAGCTAAAAGAAAATTTTAGGCAAGAGAAAATATGTATCTTTTCTACGCAATGGAGTGGCCCTGAAAGGGGCCTTTTAACTTTCTTCTATTTTCTCTCCTCTCTTCTTCTCCTCTACCAAATTCTCATCTTCTCCATCACATTTTTCGTCTTCTTCATCTTTTTCTCCTCCTTCTCCTCCTCCTTATCCTTTTCCTCCTCTTGTTTCCTCTTTTCATTTTCATCTTCTCTTTTAATCTTATCATTCCATCTTCTCATCTGTTCCTTTTCCTCTTTGTCCTCCTCCTTCTCTTTTTCCTCCTTGACCAGGTCTCTTAATAGTTCTTGGCCTTTTTTAATTTATTGATCTCCATTTTGACTCGATGGGGGCTATTAACATCCACCATTCCCAGATCGTCCACCACCTCTTGCAACTTCATCATCTTTTCCATGTGGTTAGAAGCTATTTTTGTTATTCAGTGTTGAATAGAGTCAATTTTTTTTCTTCCCATGGATTGAAGTCGCCTATGCACTGAGTGCTTCGCGACTGATTATAGCCCCGGGCTGGGCCCTTGGCCCCAGGCTGGGCTCTCGGCCCCAGGCTGGGCTATGTTGTGTGTAAATAGCGTCAATGACGAGCACTATGCTTTATATACCTCAAACGCGGACGTGAAGGAAAACATCCCCTCTCACCAACTACCCATATCACATACCAAACAACCCCATAGTGATCTGAGTGCTAACCTAAGATAAATTTTTATACAAAACAACACACTAATACTAACAAAACTCACTATACTTTCTGTCAATACATAGTGGAGAAGGAACGTTTTGATTTTAAAAACACACCATTATCTACAATCACATCAGCAAAAGAGTTAGTGTTTATAGTCACACTACTCCACATTCACACAAAATAAACACTCGTGAGTGTAGGGACGAGGGAGGTTGTTAAGGGAAAAAAGCACACACACATACGTACACACACACACACACACACACACACTCACACATACACACGTACGTGCACGTACACAAACATAAAAAAATACACACACGTACGTGCACGCACACACACATACACACACTAATATTTTTTGGCAATGTGATTAGTCTCTCTTTTCTAAAGATATGGTTAGCCCTGAGAAGGGTCGTTTTTGTGAACTTCAAATACACCTTTAATGCTAGCACCTTCCAATTAATGCGTGTAGTTGGGAGCTCAGATGGCTGATGAGTGGCCTCATCATCCCAGTTTTCACTTTGAGGGATAGTGGATACTTGTTCCCTCTGCCTTCTCCTATGTCAGACCCGGGGATGATGAGGTCTCTGCGGCTCCCACTCTTGCCGCTGTCTCTCCAACTCTTAGTCCCAGTTTTCCATCTTGGAGACAGCGGCTCTTGGTACTGGTAGTAGTGGTTGTGGCTGTGGCTAACGTGGTGGCGGTGGTGGTGGTAGTAGTGGTGGTGTTGGTGTCCTGACTTCAGGCTTCATCTCACACTGAGACCTAATCATGAGGTGAGGTAGGATCCTTTCTTTCTTCTTTTCCTTCTCATCTTCTCTCTCTTTTGTCTCCTCCTCTTCTTCAATTTTGGCTTCCTCCTGGATCGCCTCCATGGCCAGTTCATCCAGGAGTCGCCTGGCATATTCCAGGTGCATCTGGAGTTCTAAAAGTTTGGCAAGTCTACTCATTTTTGTCTTGTTGATACGTCAACGATGGGTAGCCAGACTGACGAACGCTGCGATTTATATACCTGATGCGCGGACGTGAAGGAAAACACCCGTTACACAAAAACTAACAATACCCACGTCACCACCAAAAACATGGAAAGCGCTGACCTGAAAGAAACACTCACGTACACTTTTTTACCTACAAACACACTTTATTACCACTCATACATATAAAAAAAAAAAAAAAAAACACATTGCCTATCTTACAAGCCAGGGAAACAAAGTGTTTATAGACACACTTCTATTTTTGGTAACCTACCAACACACAAGACAATTTTGGAAAAAGAGTAGCATGTCTTTTCTAGATTTTTGGGTAGCCCTGAAAAGGGCTGTTTTGTTGGGGGTTGTGGAAATCACTTATCGTCTAGGATTGCGTCCCCGTCCGGCTGCAGGCTTTCCCACAGGATAGGGCCTGCTTCTTCGTAAGGAGAAGGAGAATTCTTTAGTGTCTACTCTACAGTCGACAAAGCCTCTGTCTGGCTCCTGCTGCTGTTGTTTTTGTTGTTGCCTCTGCTGCTGTTGCTACTGTCTCTGCTGTTTCTGAAGTCTGTACTTATCGGTCCATTCTTCTTGCCCCTTTTTTTATTTCTTCTTTAAAGACCTCTTCTATCAGGTCTTGTGCCACTTTTAACATCCTGACATTTTCAATCTCTTCAGGCTTTGGCATCAGGTTTTGCCTGACACGATGCAAATGGACGCCTGCTTCGTTCACTTTGCTAGTCTTGAAGACATCTTTACGAGTCAGCAATGGATGGTCAGACTGGAGACTGCCGCGATTTATGTGTCTCAAGCGTGGACGCGATAGAAAACATCCTTACGGTTGTTTGGTAGGAACGCTATAGCTCATCTCATGGTGAGGCATAGAAAGAAGTCAAAGAGCATAGATAGTGATAAAAAAATTTTAATAGCAAACCACCAACAATAATTTTTTAATAACATTTTTATTCAACTAACAATTAACCAACAAATAATATAACATCAACACAGTTTTCCAAATAACACATTTTTGACAAGGTTGATAACGTTGTGAAGTCAAGTTAGACTTCCACTGATGCAGGTCATTTGGCCATTGATGTACACTACGTTTCCTAGCTAAAGACAAGAGATATCCATGATGGTCACAAAATCATCTATATACTTTTTCATCATTCCTAGAAGGATCACGATCAAAATAAGTCACTAAATATTCTAAGGGATATCCAGGTCTACGTTGATGAAGAAAATTCACAGAATATTGAACACACACCATGGAATCTGTACCTTGTAATTTCACATTATTGAAGCGAGTAGTCTGTGCATTTCTTTCTCATAAAGTCGATGATGTCGTCTTCCAAAGGCGGTAATACATACGAGTCAAAATACTCCACACAGGTATCGCGGGGAAAGCAGACGGCTACCCAGTGGGTTCCTGGGAGATGACTGTCGTCCGTGTTGATGACGTAAGCTTGATGGTCTTTACGTTTGCGATGAGGAAGTTCATCTTTAGCACACATGACAGGATTCCAAGAAGCAGTGTACGAACTGTTTTTCAAAGGTAATAAAGTTCCCAGGTATTCATTTGGCTTTGTTTAATCTTGTTTCACAGGTAATAATAAGTTATCAATTCAATCCTGACTTTTTGCCTGAAAATCTCTGTCAAGTAAATCTCTCTTCGCTACGTCTCCGTACTCTGTGTCAAGAGAGATTCGATGCGATGGATCTCTAGAGCATTCAGTGGATGGGAGGAATGATCACGCAAGTCTTTATACCACTGATGCAATACTGATTCTTCAGAGATGAGACCCCAAGCGTCCTCCAGATACTCGTCCAATTTTTTTTCTTGTCTCATCATCAGACATTTATCGTGTTGAATTTGACTGATATGATCGTTTTGACATCAATATCAATCTTTCTTGGTCAACCCTGTAATGGTTTCCGCCAGATGTTTGACAAAACAGGAGACTAAATGTTGTTCTTGTTCTGGCCATCTGGACATCACCATGTCCTCTCTTTGTCTTTTATGGTGGATGGTTCTGCTTCCACAATACCCTCCCATTCCATTTCCAAAGATTCTCTACCATTCAAAGAGGGATAAGTGTCTTCCATAGCTTCTAATAGTCTAGAATGACTTCTTTCAAACTGTTGATTTCTATCGTATTGTCGAATTCGGCATACAAGATGACGTTCACCTACTCGGGTAGAGCTGTAGCAAACTGAAGTTCCACACGAAGCTTACCAGATCTTACAGGGTGGAAATGTGACTCTTCGCTGCCTTGGTCTGGAGTGAAATCAAAAGCCCACAAAGCGTAACCTCCAGCATAATCGTCGTTCGAAATGCCGTGACTACTGTTGGTCCTTAGCTCTCCGGTAGCTTCGTACAAGGGACAAGTACGACCTCAAGTAATTCTTCTTGTCTAAGTCAGGTTCGAAGCATCTGGTACACAAAGCCTTGCCATCTCGGCTGACTTCAATTTTGGACACGTTGTAATGCTCTTACTCGAAAGGATTTTGATCGGAGGCTTCGTTGAGGGCTGTATTGCTAACGATGCCAATAATTAAACGTTTGGGTATCTGTCCTTGGAACAGATGATCTTCCACTCGTCGTATCGGATACTTGGCAGTCGTTCTACTCAAAGTGTGGTTGATGTCGTTTCTCACTTTAGGTAACACTTCCACGCGTCGCACGTAGAGTCTGACTTCTTCGATGACTGTTTTGTAATTGGCAGAATCAGCCATCAAATGGAAAGCGGTACTGCTGAGATTCGTTCTCAAGCGGATATCCACTCCGTTCAGCAAATACTTCTCTTGTAACCACATGTCCAAATTCAAACGATCTATCAGCTCTAAACTCTGTCCATCCTTGATTTTGTTTCGTCGGTCGTTCAATCACACATTGTGGTGGGTTCTTTATCTGTAATCAATTCGGTATCTTTTAATTTCCCTACCGTGTCAGGTTTCCATAACACGCAAGCATCCAGATGGGTATTCTTGGCTTCTTTTCCGTACGTCAAGAGATTTTCTAGGAAGGCTCGGTAAGGGTAAGAAGCCATACTGCTACTGACTAGTTTGCTATTCAAGTACAAATCAACTTAGCTGCACAAGGAATGTACGAAATTGTTGACGGGAGCTACTTTCTCATTGCCGTCTATGTTATTTCCAGTCGGATCGAGACCTTTGACTTTCAGATACAAGTAACTGCTATTCAGATCGATGCAATCTTCGGGATGTCCTTTGATTTCAAATTCGATGGGAGCTGAGGTTGTCAAAGAGGAGATGGGATGAAATTCTACCCATTGGGATCCTTACATAGTCATCATAGTGGGTGGCATGGCAAACAGATCCAGTTCCGACTTGGAACATTCGCAAGACTCTCGGTGCATCATTTTTCTGTTTAATAATCAAAAACGTCTAATTCTCTGACGGTTCTTTTTTTTTTTTTGGTCTTTCTAGCTCTGTATGCGTGAAGCCTCTGGAGGGGTGTCTTCGTCGTCGTCTCTTTCTACCTTGTCCTTGATATGGCGCCAGGGAAGCAGGAATGCTTGACTGGGCAGTGTCCACTGCATTTATAGAAGTTTCTCGTTAGCCCAAAATGTCTTTGCCAGTTTGAAGCAAGAAATTTTTGCTCGCTCTCAAGAAGGCTTCTTTGGGCTTTGTTTGTCGATGATGACATTTTTGAGAAATTCCTTGCCTTGTGTCAAAGCGGCATCTGTCAAGGCGTGCAATCCTCGTGTCACCATCGGTTTTAAAACGGGGGCCACCGAACGAAACGCCGATTTCAGCATATCTCCTAAACCATGTCCTAGCTGTCGAGCGACTCCTCGGTACACAGGATATATGGCTTACAAGTCGTCAGAGAATCGTTTTCGAAAATGGTGTTTCACCGTGACTTTCCCTTTGGTGAGGGGAATATTTTGTTCCAGATCTCCTTTTATAGCAATGTTGACAGTGTCAAAATACGTCTTACTGAGGGGCAAATAATGAGGATGTACAAATTCACGGTGAACGTGATACGTGTTTCCACCTTCCTCGTCATTGGTTGTGGCAGAATCAACACTGAAAGGAATGACTGTCAGTAATGGTGCGGATGTGCGTCCCACCACGTTGTATTCCACCACATCAGAGTACACAAAGTTCAAATTTAATCCTTGATTCAGTTCTACAGGGTAATGAAAAAACATCGCAAAATTCAAGTTGTTGGTAATGGGTGGCATGAGTGGACCTTTGTCCATCTTGAGGTCTCCTCCCAAAAATTAAAACAATTCAGGACAAAATGTAATGGACAAAGTTTTGGCATCCGAAAATTTCATCAGTAGGCGTGTCTAAAAGAGGATTGTTGTGGTTGTGGCTGTTGAGAGGATGACTGAGGATGGTCGCAAGACTCCCGTTGTTACCGTTAGAGTATTTCATGGAAGGATTGGGGAGAAGGTAACCGATGCAACTGCTCAGTGAAATGGTCCACAATTGTTTGCCTCCTTGTTGCAAACTCAGATTGGCAATGACACCACCGATGACACAATACACCACAAAGATTTAGCAGGAAAAGACGATTTTTTCGTTCTAGACACGTTTTCCACACCACACCCACAAGGGTTGCTTTTGTAGATCTTGCAGACAAGAACTCAGAGAAGAAGTGGTCACTGTGGTGGTTGAGGCTGTGTTGAAGGGCATGATGGTCACTTCTTTTTATAGTCGATGATTTGCTAAGCGTCGATCCAAGAGTCAAAACTCGGCGGATATCCTTTCCAATGTACTTTGACTTCTTTGACATGACGTTTTCCTACTTTTCGGGTTCTTCGATCGAGAATGCTTTCGATCTCATACACTTCGTCTTCTTTTTTGGTCACACGTTGTAACTCTGGCAAGTAAAACGTTCCTTTAGCACTTCCCCGTTCATGTCTTCGAATTTATAGACGGTAGGATGACGGCCACGCACTCGTCCAGTGACACGAAACAATTCTGTGGTCCAGTTGGGCAAGTAACCTTTGTCGAAAGTGCGTTTGGTTTTGCCAATGCGCACCCAATCTCCTACTGCCAACACTCCAATTTCTTGGGGACAGTCACCGTCGGGGACGTACCAAACAGGCGCTCGAAGACGGTCACTTCGTTGTTGGGAGTCACTTCATGGGAGGCACATCCGATGCTCCTATGGTAAGACTGGTTGTAAGCTTTGACCCAGGTGCGGTAAGACGTCGGTGTACTTGAGAGTGTGTTGATGCGTAAAATATTTCCACATGCGTTCTTTGAAGGTGCGTTGAAAACGTTCCACGATACTGACTTTGGTTTCTGGATTCTCGGTGGTGAAAAAATGGATGTCTCGTTTCTTCAATTATTTTTGGAAAGCTTGGTTCAGAAATTCGGAGCCTTTGTCGGTTTGCCATCGAATAGGGTGATGACCGCTTTCTTTCAACACCAGATTTAGGGCTCGCACTAACTCAGTGCTCGATTTGGAAATCAATGGCACGACCCAGGCAAATTTGGAAAAGACGTCGATGACACAAAACAAATATTTCTAGCCACGATTGTAGGTGGCCAAATGAGAGACATCGGATAAATCAGCTTACCATTGATGATCGATGCCCTCCACTAGGATGCGACTTCTGGAAAATTTTCGTCGAATGGGTTTGTGTAAGGTGTACGTGGCTTGTTCTTGTAACCATCGTTGCACTTGAGGTAAACGGACACTTTTGAGTCGGGTTTTGGCAGCACAATACAATTTCTGAACTCCTCCGTATCCCGCAGGACGGGATGAATCGTAGTAAATGTTGGCTAACAAATTCTCCATCATGACTTTGTTTTAATAAGTCACCCACTCTACACTGATGTTACTTTGGATTGGGTGAGGTGGTGGTTTGGAACCGGCGTTACGTGTCAGACGTACCATGGGAGTAGAAGTCGAGGGTAGTGGTGGTGGCAATGGTAATGGGATGACTTTTGTCTTGCTTTCTTTTTTCACTTCTGGTTTCCCTTCTTTCTTTTTCACTTCTGTCGAAGGAGGAGTGGACATCATCTTTTTAACCCAAGCTTTGAGTTCTTCTAGTTGGAGTGTGGGAAAGGGTCAACAAGGACACTGCAACCATTCTAGGGATGGGAGCTGCTGACGGTGTTTGAAAGAATTCTTGGTCACTGGGGGTGGTGATGGACTTTTCATCAGGGTCTTAAAATCTTTCAGAGTCGGTCGAGCTGTTTCATCTAAAGCTTTCTGGTGAAAGAGTTGAAGTTGCTGAAACACTTGACCGTACCGTTGCGATTTTTCCGTTTCTGACAAATCGCTGAGATCCATAAACGATTGCAGTTCGTGTTGTAACTGGGGTATCTCGGTCAAATGAGGATAGGGAGGTAAATGCGGGGTCCGTGGTTCTTGCCAACGATGGAATTCCATCGATCGTTTGTAAGGTACTAAAGTCAGTTTTCGTCCTTTCATCAGATACCAGAGGTCACATCTGAGATCTTTTGACCAAAGAGGTCCCTTTTATCATCTTGATCCTTTTTATCTTTGACCTATTCCTTGTGAAACAGCTCCCGTCATGATTCCTGTAATCTTTGTTCCCAATACACCTTTCACCAAGGGTGCTAACAACTGGTGCACAAATCCTCAGCGTTGCACCAACATCTTTTTCTTTTGACGGATGGGTATTTTCTTTTGGACCATTTCGCGAAGAATGTGTCAATGCTTAGCTAAGCATTCTTTCAGGTGTTGAGACAAAAGTATCGTGCCTTTCAAGACATTCAGACAACATTCGCACACGGTATCGACGACGTCTTTGGGGGCTGATTGAATCAGTTGTTTCCGCATGGGTGGAGGGGCTTTGGACAGGACGGACAACACGTCCCAATGTTTGGCTGAACGATGAGGCAGTCCTTTCCTTTTCTTTCCTTTGGGGGTAGAAGAGGGATGGCTTCTGGGGGTGACATCTTTATTTGTTCCGGGGCACACACAAAAAATACATTAACGTCGATGATTTGGCACCCACCCTTTTATCTTATTTTTTGGTGTAGTTGGTTGGGTGTGTGACCAGTCTTTTTCACGAATTCTTTGACTATCGTTTCGTCAAAGATGTGATTACTTTTTTCCACATCGCCAGACAATCCTCCTCATTGGTTGCTCCTCTTTTTCTTTGGACGATGGGGTCTTTTCTGAGGTAGATGTCGATGCTTGGCTAAGCGTTTCTTCGGATGTGGGGTCAAATGCTTAGACTGTCTTTTTTTCCTTTTCCTTTTTTGACAGGAGAACGACGATGGTGATGGTGTGCACTTCTGGTGGGTGACATCTTTGTTTGTTCTGGAGCACAAACATACTGACACCCATCTTTACCCCAGGTCTTTTTTTTTATAGCGGAATTCGTCGGCACTGCTTGTCGGTCCGTCGTCTCATTTTTCATGGTAGGCATCACTCGACGTTGAGGGGTTCGCAACGGACTAAATCGGGACAGTTCTTGCTTTGATAAATCCAGTAAACTCTGTAATATACCAGAGTACTTTGTTAGCAGCTTCCGCAGCAGTTAAAGAGGAGGAGGGTGTCACCGCTGGAGGAGAAGTTCCAGGAGACACGGGGTTCCATTTTTTTGTTTTTATCAAATTATGAAAGACGCATGTCAAATTAGGTTTGGCTGGCATCACCAGCAACGGAGAAGCGGAAGAACTTCAGGCTACTGGATACACTGTCACCGTCGCTGTAGGTCGTGGTATGGAGATGTAAGGTTGCGTCCTAGCCACAGTGCTTCTCTTGCGCGTAGAAACTGCTTTCTGGGGACTTTCCTTGTGGCTTTTCTTTTTCTAGGGACTTCTTTTTTTTCTGGGGCTGGGACCTGGTCTTGACACCACTGCTCTTTTTCTTCTGGGTACCTTTGGGTCGGGGAATGGCTTCTTTCTTGGGAATGACTTTTGGTCATTGGGATCCCATTTTAAGAGGGAGCGAATGATGACACCTCCTAGAGAACCGCTACTTCCAGGTTTCAAAATGATTTGCTTTTTGGTTTGAGTGTCGATGCGAGGATCTGCCAGTTGCGTTAAGGCTACTTTATGTCTCTCAAAAAAGCGTTTGATTTGATGATGAATGTGAATGATGGCTTGAAGTAATTGACGTGCTGTCACCGAAAACCATGGTAAGACTTCTCTGAGACTGGCTTCTAAGACACGAGCACGTATTTGTGGATATTTTTCGCGACTGATGTCGTACAAGGCACAAATCAATTTGACAGGAAGATGAGACTGAAGGGACGTTATGTTGACGATGTGTGAGACAGACCAAAAGTGTCCGAGATTTTTATTGATTTTTATTTAAGTCGACGGGGACGTGTACACGACAGGCCCTCCGTCTTGACATGAGTGGTGAAAAAAACCCAGATGTATACGAAATCGCAAATAATCAGGGGTAGTGGGTTTTAAATCCACGAGTAAATAGGCTTGAGGGGTTTGAGTGGCATCCTCGTACGCATGAGTCAGCAAGGAGTTCCTAACTGTTTGGATAACACTTGCACTTGCGATTTGTCTCTAGGAATTTTAAACAGGACCACGTGATGAGCATTGAGACTGATTATGCGATGGGCTTTACTTTGTTGAAACAAATTTTGGGTAATGTGATTGACACCGAGATTATGATAATGCCCTTTGTGCGTAAAGTACAGTTCAGTTTCTTCGTCGTCTTCTCCTAACATGTCGTCGAAGATGACCAGATGGGTTTGACTGGGGTCAGACACGATCCCGTCGTCTTTGCCAGGAATGCCTTCCACAAAGACGATGGAATCGCCTTGACTTTCTAGCAGGAGGCTGTACCCCGACTTCCACTCTTTGTAACACCACTCGATACTCTGAGGTGGACGATCGATCAAATGATTTTTATGTTCGATCAAACGTTTGACAAAATCGGTTTTGCCTGAACCGCTCGGTCCAGGAATTAACATGTTAAAGGGATGGCGAAGATGCAAGGCCTCCCAACTGGCACGATCTAAGTTCTCGTCGATGACTTTGAAAGTGGAGGAAGAGGTCGCAGAGACAGCAGAGGTAGCCATAGTACAGGGGATGTCACTTTTGAATCGAACACAGACAAGACAAGAGTTTTTATACTTTTTCAGGATACGTTCATTTCAAAATCTTTAAAACTGAACGCGAAAGACAAAAATACATAAAAACCAAATGGTTAAGTACATCGATAAAATGCACATCAAAACGATCAAAGTGGAATATAAACAAGTCACTGTACAATATTTTTGGTGACGAAGGTGTGGTGTCCAAGGGATACTGGGTAATGTTCTTAGAGTCTCTACACCTGGCACAGTCATATAGGGGTCCTTCCGGAATGGTCTTTCGGGGGTGTCCATGTCAATGACAGTCCTGTCCTGAATGGAGTGGTTTTCCTCGGTGTCGGGTTCATCTTCTGACACTGTGGCTAATACAGGTTTAAATGTTACTTTTTCATTGAACATTTGAATTTATGATCACAAATCTTCGGCATAGTTTGCCGCTTCTTTTGTCCAAGCCTCGAAACCAAAACTTTTCCAGTCACGTATATCTTGCCAGTGACCGTGTAAGTCACAAGCTACGCACACATCTTCGTAAACATCTTCAGTGACTAAAAGTTGACGAATCTTTTTTTTCCATAGAGGTAGAGAAGTATCGAGATGAAAGCGTAAGGCTTTTAACAGAATGAGTCTCTCGTGTACATTGAAAGGTACCACCCTCATGTTTTTGGTGGTACTTTGAGTTACAGGTCGTAAAGAGCCCACAAGGAATCGGCTGGTAAACGAAATCCTAGAAAGGAAGTCACTAAGACACACACCACTCGACGACCCAAATGCGTTTAATACAGTTCTCTTAAAAAGTGTTGTAATCCGCCACAGTCCGAATACTGTCATTGATTTCCTTCCACGACAATTGTTGTATCACTAATGATAAAGTGTGCAGCATGGTGACAAGTTTTTATACCCTCTTTTGTCGGAGGTAATAAGTGTACTTTGTTACGTATCGGCTCGTTCAAAGTAACACAAAGAAAGAGTGAAGACAACAAGCTTTGTAAATTTTAACAAAATTAATTTATTTCCCTAGAAAACACGGAGAAAAGGTAAATAGATGAAACAAGACTTACGATTTACGAAGAAGATCCGAAAAATTGTTCTAAATTTGTGAAAACACATAAGTCCTGTGAATAAACAGTTCTAAATTGATACAGTCTGAATCTCAGTTCCGTTCCAAGATGGCGGATGATGACGTCAGACGAAGGCTAACACAGAATGTCCAGAATGTTCACTGTAAAGCACAATTTGTATTGTTCTGTTCCGATTTAGAAATAATTTCATCAAATGTCTTTGTCCAAAGCCAGTAGTGTTGTTCTCCAGGGAAAATAATTACTTAGAAAGTAGATGAAATACAGCTACCATCACTAACAACACACATGTTGTTCCTAACACGTACGAATGAACAAACACCTCTTTCCAGCACAGAAATACCTTTTCCTTAAGGTATTAGAAACTCTGTAAGATGTTATGATGTGATTCTCAAGTATAACTGACTACGACTATGACCACGACTCTATGACTATCACTATGACTGACTAAACATTTCTTACAGGTAACTGAGCATTTAAAACAAGCTAATGCGTCATTACATGTACACACGCATGAAGAATACGTGTGATTTCGAAATCACTACAATGCGTAAGCAAGCATTATTTTGAAATAACGTGGTCACAGCGAATCATTTACATAGCTCTTTCTCACTGTTTACTTGATACGAAAAACCGTCATGCAAAAATCGTGCTTACACGAGTCACATTTACGTTTTAAATAAATACGATGTTTCAAACATACTATTAGACCCATGCAAACATAATCACCATAATAATAATAACTACATTTACTGATGTAAAAAAGAAATAAAAATGAAACACTGAATTAGAAGAATTTAAATTTTAACACACATGTAATTTAACTACAGGGTCGTAACAACTTTTTGCACAGAACTGATCGTACTCCGTCGCCATATCCAGATAGTTTAGTAACTAGTTCACACACCACACACCGCACAGAATTCTCCTCTACAGACAAAATTTGAAAGCATAAAAGAGTTTGGTAATTCTCTAAGTCTTCCGCTGCAATTTGTTGTAATATGGACACTATGTAAGTAGAATCAATAGCAACCAAAGTCTTCTGGCCCTTGGTCAGTTGATCAATGTCTGACCATTGGAACGCTTCCAAATGAATCAGTCCTCTGATAGCATTCAGGTAGCAGTGGTTCAGCCATTGGTGGCGTAACGAATACAATTGTTCTTTGCGTTTGACTTGTATTTTGACAAACTCTCGGTAAATGCGTTCTCTCAACTCCACAGGCAAACCACAAATGTTCTCTTGTAAAGTATCCATCAAGAGATTACTGAGGTCGTCCCACTAAAGGTAGGTAGTGACAGGGCAGAGACCATCGAGCATGTTCTAGGTAAGATGAATCTTTCTGCTCCCACTGGTGTCTTTATCACCTTCGCCCAAGTAGATAAATCCGGCTCTGGCTAGTTTTTCAGGGGTAGGTCCTCCCAGATATTTAGGCGACTTTCTTTGGAAGGTTTGGAATCGGCTTTCAAAGTCGCAATATTCAGACAGACGCACAGGGAACGAATATTCTTCTGTCACAGGTTCATTTCGATAAGGGTACGGTGAAACCCTCAGCAGTTTGCTCAGGCATGGATGACATCCGTATGGTGGTAGCTGCATGGTTCCACGTTGAGGATGACACTGACAATGAAAACCAGTAAAGAGTTCACGATAGCGAGTGGCATCGCATTCGCATCCATCAGGTTTGACACGCACAGCATCACTTTCCATGCTTGGTGCAGTAGTCGTAGTCATAGCAAAGTTCCCATGATGTTGTACTGAATCGCTGAGGGCAGAGCGTACGGCATCCCTGCCATCGCATAGCACAGCATCGTACTCCACTTGAGTAAGGTAAAGTGAAGTGATTGGGATGTCCCACTCGCTTCTGTTACACAATTTGATACAGTTTTTCCAAAGTGCGACTGACGATTTGGTGTGTGGGTAAACATACAATCTTGTGAGGTTCGTAGGTGGTCTTTTGAAAATGTTTATCCCCTCCAGACTGCATAGGTTCTTTCAATACACCCAAAGTGCACCACTTGGCTGGTTCGATAACTGAGAGTCAATCCTTTCACTTTACACTCAGTGTGCACTTCTCTCTTGTGGGTTCCGGTATTCGTAGCCGTAATTTTTGGGACGGCCACTAGGAAAACTTAGAATCTTGTCGTCGGGGTGCTCATCCGTCCAGGCTCCTAAACGGTCTCCTTCGATGTCAATGTGACGGTGACCAAGGATATCGATGTAGATGCAACTGTCCGTGTCAAAATACAGCACAAGATCTCCTAACAGTTCTAAAGCTTCATACAATTTTAAGCGAGCATGGGCTGTCACGTAGGCTGCAATGATGAAATTTCCAAATTCCTCGGCCTGTACAAAGTCCAGTTCTTCTTCGTTGTTGACTGAGATCAAGTCCTCACAAAGGACGTCCACGTGTTTCATGTATTTGGTTTTGTCGTGAATTATCTGGAGGTAGCGGGAAGGTTCTGTCAAATAATCTGTCTTGGGTAGATACGGACGTTGTGCCATTTTCCCCCACAAACAATTTAACATCACTTTGGCAAACGATCGGCTTCCTTCGTTTTTCTCCATGTGGTCTAAAGTGATGCCCTCCTGGTAAAATTATTTCTCTGCTGACAAGGTTGGTTTTGGTTGCACGTTTCGGCACAAGTATGACACAAGGGAAACATCATTTTTCCTTGGCAATGGTAAGGTGAAACGGGATGGTACAAGTGCGAGGGAGGCATAACTTTACATTTAATCAATACTTTGTATTGTTTAATGTTGTCCAGGTTGATGTGTTCCGTCAGCAATTGTGGGTTCCACGGGGAAAGTGACAATATTTGCACACGTAAGGATACAGCGAACAAACATCCCGGTATTTAATTCCTTCTCCTTTCTCCTCGTCGTCGTGGTACAGCAAACAGGTGACATTCGTCCGTCCTCTATACAAACTGTCCCGCGGGTTCAGAGGGTCCACCAACTTGTATCTTTCAACGATGCGCTTAAATTCTGGGTCAGTTTTCAAACGGTCGTCATACCTGTGTTCCCACATTTCCACGACTTGGTATCCTTGCTGTTCTAACTTCAAGCGACGCTGACAAGTGGCCTCGTACAAGTCTTGCATTGTACATTGTGAAAACTGATTTTTAGTGTCACGTTGAGGGTAACAGGGCGGGCATAAGTGAAATAAGCAACCATTAATCTCGTTCACGATCATTGGGTTTTCTAAGTCCCAACCATCCACAAAACAATTTCCAATTGTCTTTTCCCCTCCTCCATTTCGGGCATGTTGGATCTATTTGTCATCCTTGTCGCACAAGTAATGTAGCCAGCGTAGGGCTTTGACCGAGTATCGACATTTGACAAAATTGGTTGTTTGAGGGCATATGACAGCCAGGGTCTTCTCGGGCATGAATCGTTTGCATTTCACTAAGGAACACGCTTTGGCAATGGCGCAGACTTCTTTTCAAAGGATCGATCCCATGAACAGTTCTCGAATTTTCCAGAGCATCGTCGTAAAATGTCCAGGACGGAACGACAATACTTTAACATTTCTTCTTGAAAGTCGAAGGGGTCCGAGGCGTGAGTTTGGTACCAAGCGTAGAAAGCTTCTCGTTGTTCGGTGCGCTAGTTGTCGGGGTCGTAGTAGTGAGCATCAGGCAAATGGGGTAGAATGGTGTGTCGATTGGCTTCGGTATTGAAAAAGTGCGGAAATAGCGTTTGGCCATTTCTGCCATTCCAAACGTTTTAGGCGTTCATCTCAATGGCACGGCCAAGTAACTCATCGAATCTTTAAACTGCACTTGTCCCGCTTGCATGGAGATGATTTTGGCTACGTTCAAGTTGACTTTAGGGCCTTCGGTTCTTTGTTCAGTATAGTATTTCAGAAGAAACTGTCCATCGTATCCTGAGAAACTGTGAGGCATCACCGTGGCATAGAGATGACAATCTCCGTAACGATAGACATCCTCTTCGCTCCACGTCTCGTCGATATGGTCTATGATCCATTGGGCAAAATCGGCCAGAGTGTTTTGCCTTCGAAAGATTTTTTCACGTCCTCCAGGAATCTTGCTACAGTGGGAGCAATCGTAAAAGATCGGTTCTTGGATGCACTTCTCACACTCTCGATGAGCCACACAGAAATTAGGAATGTGAATGCCGGTCTCTTGCACGCATTCAAAATCGGAAAAAGATGAGATTCCCTTTCTTCTGTCATCTTCCTCTTTCTCCTCCTTCTGTTGGGGTTGGTATATTTGAATGTAGCATTTGTATTCCAAGTCCACGATTTGTGACAAATGTGACATCCTTTCTTTCCTGGAAAATATGTGCCTTGGCATTATTGCTACGTATAACTTGTCCACAAGTAGAGCACAATCTCAGGAGTTGGCAAGCGCTTTTCTTCTGTGAATCTTGTGTCTTCAGATTTTTTTGGCAACACGTACAGCTGACAAATGTGTGCTGACAAGCCGGGCAATGCACTCGTTCTTGTCCTTCGTCAAGACAGGGTTTAAAGACCAAACAACCCGGACATTTCGATCCACAATGCTTGTGTTCCTCTCGATTGTTATACCCATAGTCACATTTATCACAGTAATAACTGTATACCATGAATCCAGTGATAGCGGCAATGGCATCGAAATGTTCATCGTGATGATAGACGTGAATGTATTTTCCGTCTTTGAAATCTTTGCCTCGAAACAACAGTTTTTCACGCACTTCTTGAAGGTGCACTTTCTTGCAATTTTTGCATTTCAGGAATGCTACAGGGTATGTCTTTGGATAGGCCAGCTTGCTGTAACAGGAGTTCTGTTTCTCTTTGTTGTTCGGCTCAGTTCGATGTTTGAATAGTTTGTCAGCCTCTTTTCCATTTTGCTGGGTAGTTCATATCGGCATACGTTCGTCCCACCACGATGGCACGGGCGGAACACATCTGGTCTTGAGTGTTGTTAATTTGGACAACGCTGCGCATGATGCTGCGAAGTTCGTCCACCAATAACACCTTTCTGCGTTGTCCGGTCCCGTTGGGAAGAGAAACGAGGGTCATGTACAGTGTCGCTTTTCCATCGGTGATGTGAAACTTGTCGTTGGATTGCTGCACGTGTTGAATGTTGTTGATGACTTTAGAAGGTGTCAGTTCTGCCAAACTCGATCCAAACAAGTGACTTCAAACTATCGTGATAAATGGAAAATCTCAGGACACGTCTTCTTTGGCTTCACATTGTCGTTTCAGTGTGGTTAGCAAAGAATCCCACAATCGGCGATGAACCCCTCTGTTTTCTACAGCAGTAGGTCTGAATTTAAAGGAGACCAGAAATCAATGGAAATATAGAATAATAATAAAAGCACTATAGACGTAAACCTTATTCTGAAGTGTCATCTGCTACCGTAATTCCAATATTTAAATATTAGCATATCTTCAAGGCGCTGAATTTCCGTGACCTCGTTTGAAAAAAATTTCCTCGCCTATTCGGTTACTTTCGTGATGTGACGTCATAGTAGCGACTCCAGCATTCCGACTGGCAGTTGCCAGCGTAAAAGACAATGCCGTTTGCGTTGCCTACGGGTGTAATGGCACATTAAGAAAAGGCTGTGGACAATTTTCTTTTATATTTTCTAAAAGATAAAGAAAAGAAAGTATGGATACATTATTGCAAGCGAGTCGATTTCAAACACCATACAGCACTCTGTGCTCATTACATTTCTCAAAGGAATGTTACGAAAGGAATCCTGAAAAATGGCCGATTTCGGATACGCAAATGCTAGGCCTAGACTAAAAGTTGCCACTGTTCCAGACATACCATTGGATATTTTAAATCCTGGGAAAAGTGTAAATGTGTGAGTTACGAAAATAGGCAGAAGGCCGAGTAAATGACCACAAAATGCATCAATCAGTTCTCAGATCTTTTATCTGCACCAGCAGTGCTAAAAAAAAATTCGTTAGCCCAACACCCGGGGTCCCTCTAATTTTAGTTCAGGCCCATCCTGTATTCAAAGTGAGGTGCCCGTCAGGCTTGTCGAAAAGAAATTGTTTGCATGAGGAAATGAATAAATGTATTTTCAAGATTGTTGACATACATGCCATAACACGGCACAATCTAAATCAAATCACCGCTCTCCTAGGTGAAATTGAGATAGGATTTTAATGAAATGGAAGCTTTGCTAAGAATAAGATTCTAAACCCTTGACACGGTCGCGTTTCGAGAAAACACAATTTTCAGTAATCTTAAAAAAAAAATTAAATTTAAATTTGAACCCCTCCCACCCCCACCCCTTTCAGTCTATGTCGGTTACATGTAGTATGTATAAACGGTAATCTGTAGTGATTGGAACTGATATAAAACTATCCCTTGGGCAGTTTAAATAGCAGCGATTCAAAGAAAAGAGGTCAAGTATGAAATCTAGTCTCACATTAACTGGCTGAATATAGAAATTGGGGGAGGCGACTGTTGACCCCATCTCCTTGCCGCAATGTGCGAGCGCTCAATGGACGCGCCATTTCTCCCTGTGATACGTCTTATAATCCCCCAGGACAAGCCCCTTTTTCATATTCTGGTCAGCTGTAGCTAAACTGCAAAATAGCTAAAGTTTTGACTTAAGTACACAAGCAATAAAGCCAGTGTGACTAATTAACAGTTAATCCTTAGCCTTGTATTTATCTTGTGAAAAAGACTGCCGTTCGGACCCTGTTCGACAGTGTGTTTATGTAAGCATCAGCAATTGATTGGCAAATAAACGATTCTCTATTTTGTTGTAACTTATTTATTCTGAATTAGTTTTCTTTTTTTTGGGGGGGGGGCACATATACTGTATGGTATATTTTGTTTTATTCCTTCTTTTAATTTAATCATGGTAATTAAATTTTACATATACGGTAGAAGATTGTCATGTGTTAACTGGCCGAGTTTCTTTGGCTGAAATGGAGATGCGATTTTGTTTGCAGAGAAAATTACACAGCATTCACAGTGCTCATTCATGTGATTTAAGCGAATTGGTGCAATTTTATTTTTTTAATTTTTTTTTTATTACTATAGTACTGTTGTAGTGGTTTTAAAAAATCTGAAATTTACGTGAATAATGTTTAATCTTAACATTCTATTTATTGAAGAAAAGAACTGTCGTGTGATATTAATTATTTCGTCCAGTGCCGGATTTAGACAAAGCGAGGCCCTATCTGGTATAAAATAAATTTGAGAGACCCCTTCAGACTGTGAGGCCCTAAGCTGTAGCCTTTTTAGCTTATGCCTAAATCCGGCACTGATTTCGTCATTACGGTATTCACAAGTGATAAAATAGAATATGGCATCTGTGGATTGCATACGTTATATCTGTTCATGTATGGTTTGGTGTTGTTTTTTTTCTGAGAAATGAAATTGACTGACATAATATA
This sequence comes from Megalonaias nervosa, assembly GCA_016617855.1. NCBI lineage: Eukaryota > Metazoa > Mollusca > Bivalvia > Unionida > Unionidae > Megalonaias > Megalonaias nervosa. Next base: position 122,765 of record JAECUM010004062.1, on the reverse strand, counting down.
ATAATCGGGAGTTCTCTGCGAAAAATCGGGAGATATTACTAGATCGGGAAGTAGGTGTGGAAGTACTCCTTAAATCGTGAGGTTTTTCTCCCGGCTTGAGAGTTGACAGGTGTGAATGTCCGGTCTTGTGGAATTTCAGTCAGGGCTTGTGAGTTCATTCATGTCACCAGCCCGGGGCCTGTGCCTAAAAAAAATTTTCTTTGAGCATTGACCAGTACAGTACATAACTATTATACCAGACATGTATATATTATCGGATTTGTCAATATGCTAACTATAGCCTGCATGTAAAATAGACTGTAATTGAACCATAAGAAGGAAGCTTCTTAATGTTTAAATTAATTACTTATGATTTCTGCTTTGCAGATTTATTTGTGAGGGTTTTTTTTGAAAAACTAATGCTTAAGTTACGATCGATGAAAACCGTTCTCAATGCCTTTTACAACTCTCCGGTAATGGATATTGTTTCACACACAAGTCGATACTCGTTCTAGTCTCTTCGCCCAGAATTCAATATTATCTCTCAGTGTTTCAGTGTTGGATGTATATTTTCAAAATATTAGTCCTTAGGTGGTGTGTTGGAGGTAGGTAATTAATGTCATTTAAATATAATACGACTAAATCTCATCCTTCTTAAGTGAACTTATTGCACTGTGGTAAAGGTTTTAATTTTTACATTGGGCACCATCACATAATCCTTATCACATTTTTGCACAGCACACAATGTATTAGTATTTATTTTAAAATTACGTTGCTTTTTTTAAAATTCTTAACACACAGTTCAACAGATATAGTTATGAGCATCTCTCGGAAACAGATTCAACTTTTTAACGTGTAACCCAAATCTGGTCTTCTCCTGTCTGTCTCGCTCGCCATGTTTATGTTTCAATTCGAGGACTGGCTAGTATTGCGTCACGGGCCCACGTGATGTGTTGTCTTATCAAAACTCAGAAAAACTCGCCAGTTTACGGAATCGTGGTATCTTCCGCGCAATAAAATCATTACCAGCCTACGATATGTAATTTATAAACATTACAGTCGAATTAAAATTTGTAGAGAATTACATACATAAAAGAAATATTTTTATTTCTGGTCTCCTTTAAGTCATTAAATTTCACCGCGACGGCTGTGGTTCTAAGTTTTCTATAGGAGCGTTTATCCGTCTCTCGAATGTGATAGTTTTCAGGAGATACTGGTGGTGGACTTTGGTTTGACGTAGACTCTCTGGGTCTGCATTATGGCTCACTCATGTCATCTTCAAAATCGCTAACATGGATTTGAGCCAAGACTTCAGCTACTGTGCGAGGCGATAGGTCACGTTTCTGCCTCTTATTTTCTTCTCATTTCTTCACGAGATATTGCGATCGTTTCATCTTGATTGCAAAAGGTCAAATGACTATATTTTAAATGCCATGGCCCCTTATATATCAATGTAAGATCAGTGTCTTCCCTATATAAAGGGTTAGTGTCTTCCCCTCAAAGTATTCATTTCGCTCTCAATCGAGCACAGATCGAACTTCTGATCAGAGCTGTGCGAGGTGCCATACGAAGGTTTTCTTAAGAGAAGCCGACGAACTTCTTTCCCTCCTTTCGAGATAAAAGTCAAGATACTTGCTATATCTGTCAGAAGAAAGGGTATTGGTCTTCTGAATCTCTACAACCTCAAAGTAAGACAAGCGTCAAAAGAGACAAAGGTCAAGATACGTGTTATCATTGTCAATAGAAAGGACATTGGTCTTCAGACTGCTCTAAGAAACAACAGGAGCAGGAGGCAGAGAGGGGTTTCGAACAGGAAAAAGAGGAAGAATCCAGAAACGTCCAGAAAGAAAAGAAAATAAGACGAGACGAAACTGAGGAAAAAGAGGAAAAACCTGTGACAGTGAAGAAATTCAAAAAAACGGAGAAAGTGAAAAGACAAAGAAGTCTATGAACTTTTTAATGTGTTGTGTTGTGAAATTGGATTGTACATGTTTACCAGAGAATATATCAGAGAAGAAAACGTAAGTGTCTCTTGGTTTTGATTTTTATAATAAGGACCTACACTCACACACGTCCATTATTTGTAAAAAGGGATTTGATTTTTATTTGATTTTGGCAAACATTGAATAGTCACTTTTCGAGAGAGGTGGGTGGCCATTGGGTGTTTGTTTTTGTTTTGTTTTTTTTTTTTTTTACAAAAAACAAACTCAGGAATGGGAAGTAATGAGCTTTAACTGCCTTATCCCTTTGCCACGACCAAGACCTACTTCTGGACCTGCTATTGTCGATGATTTGGTAGAGATCACTAGCTTTGGTATCTCCGGCATAGTGTTAACGGAATTGGAGTGTTTGGCTCGAGAAGGTCTTTTTCTCTTGGGTCGTATTAAAGAAGTCTGATACATTTGTTTCAGACTCCTTAACTCTACCAAAATGTCTAAGAGTACCATCACCGTTTGACTTTCACTGTCCTCCTTCTCTCCTAGACCTTGTTTTTTCTCTGCTTCTTCTTCTTCCTGTCGTTTTCTTCATGCCTTTTCTTCTTCTCGCTGTTGCTGTTGAATGAGAAAGGCTTGTTCTGCTTCTTTCTGGTGTTGTAAAAATTTCTCCAATTCTTCTTTCTTCGACGTACGTGAAGGAGGTAGAAGGTGGCAAAGGTACTGATACCGGAACAAATTCTTGTGAAGAAGAGAGAAAATCCACTAAATTCCAATTAAAATCGTTCCAGTTAGGAGATCGTGTGCTGTACTTTGACACGGACAGTTGCATCTACATCGATCGCCTTGGTCACCGTCACACTGAAATCGAAGGAGACCGTTTAGGAGCTTGGACGGACGAGCACCCTGACGACAAGATTCTAAGTGTTGCTAGTGGCGGTCTTAAATATTACGGCTACGAAAACCGGGACCAACGAGGAGAAGTGCCCACCGAGTGCAAAGTCAAAGGATTGACTATAAAGCATCACACGAGTCAAGTGGTGAACTTCGGCGTGTTGAAAGAAGCGTTGCAAAGTGGAGAGGATTAAGATTTTAGAGTGACCACCTATGAAGTGCACAAAATTGTACGTTTACCCACACTCCAAATCGTCAGCCTACCCTTGGAAAAACTGTATCAAATCGTGTACCAGAAGCGAGTGCGACTTCCCATCCACTTCGCTTTACATGATGGACACGCCGATATTAATCAGCATATAAAGGGAAAACGTCCAAGACCGATAGTTCATTGTGACTACAAACCCCAAGCTAGAAACATGAATCCTTTCAGACAGCAAGTATCGAGTGAGATACTCAAGTCCAATGATAACTCAAGTGCGATGCTATGCTTCATTATCACATCACCAATGCAGTACCAAATATTGGTTGTTTATTTACTAGCACTATGGAAAATTACGTGCAACCAGTGCGACTTCCAGACTACAAGACTTTACCTTATGGACACGCTGATATAACCCACTATAAAATGGATCACTTCCAAGAACGACACTTCATTGCGAGGACTCTACCTAGATGAAAAAGAGAGAAGGAACAAACATCACTGACCTCTTTCACCACCATACCGTCACAGCAAAGTGCGTCCAAGAAGGAAAAGGATTCACTAGAGCTAAAGGAGTATTTTAGCATCCAAATGACTCAGCTACTTCGAGAATATTTAGGACAACAACTTTTACACCTACACGGCGAAATTTAACGACCTCGCGTCTGACGTTCCACCAGAGGAATCAGCAGGTTTCATTACGGACTTATTTGACTCACTGTTAGAGGAACTCAAAAGTCAGTGCCAAGTCAAAGATCAAGGTCGTTTGAGTCTATCTATGTATCACGACAGTTTGAACTCTACTGTATGTCTCTGGTTTAGTACACCTGCAGAATTAACTTCTTCCAAACTTTTGAGGACTATTGAAGACGTACAGACAATGAGAGAAAAATTTGACATCACCGATGGAAAAGTGACCATTCATATGACATACATTGTACCTCCATGGGAAGAAGACAATGACTGCACTTGATCTGCTTATCGATATGTATACCTAGCACGATGGATACAACAGCAGATTTACAAATGAAAGGGAGTACGTGATGGGAAACATATACGCTGTGACACAAGTGGTAGCTGACCAGATTTTAAACGTGTGTGACGGATAAAGAGAGAAACATAAACTTTGTCCTATTTGATTGTTTGTTCCTTGTTTTGTTTTACCTTTTTCTTAAAAATGGATATTTAATGTAGAGTGAAAGAAAATGGCATTCTTGTAATGTAAATACGTTGTATATGAAGTATTTTTTCGAAGGCATGCACGTTAATTTAAAACAGCAGTTTACTAGAACCAAGAACTAAATAACTTGTACATAGGTTTATTTCATGTCCAAATTTTATGTATTAAATGGATAATGCTTAGACCAAAGCACAGGCCATAGAGCCGATATACTTGAATAAATGTTTTGTACCCATACAATAGACCTTTCTTTTTGAATCTCTGTTTTTTCTGTGAGTCTTTCTTTGGAACATCTCTGGCGTCTTTTCTGTGTGTTTCCATCTTCTTTGTTTGGTTGTATATTTGTTTGTTTCTGTATGTCTATGTTTGTCCCTATCAACCTTTGTCACTACAAATGCATTTCACCCTATAAATAATTTTGACCCTATAAACCCCATGATCTCACCCATGTTCAATTCCCATGTTAAATTACCATTATCACTATATTCCTTTTCACCTATGACGCCATATCTCGCCCATATACTACTTACCACCGCCAACACGTGTTCTTTAGTGTACCGGAAACTATTCATGCCCGAGATGACCCTGGCTGTCATACGCCCTCAAACGACCAGTTTTATCAGACGCCGTTACTCGGTCAAAGCTCTGCGCTGGTTGTATTACTTGTGCCAACAGGAAGACAAATGGATCTAAGCAGCAGAGTGGTTTAACAGACCAAGTTTATTTGTGAAAATAAAGCTTCCTACGAAAATGAAAAATACAAGCGTCAATAATTCTAAACCGAGACCTCTAACGGGGTTGCACTAAACCGAGGCCTCTACAGGGTTATTTACCGACCCGGGACATTCACTGTTGGTCGTCCCCTCCCTGCTCCTGGCGGCGTAATTAAATCATTAATAATATCAAATAATAATGATTGATCCTATGCGACTAGAGGCAATTAAAAAATATCTTCTAGTCCGTGATTCCGTGAGGCAAAAATTACAGGAGCGTCAGGAGTCTCAGGTGGAATTTACAGAAGGTACAGAACAGTTATTTAAACCAGTTGCAAATGCTACCGAAGGTCTTCTTCCCACGTTGGAGCAAACCGCTAAAGCAACTGGAAAAATAGCAGAAAGAACTAAACAACAAAAAAGATTCTAAGAGACCTTCCAGGTGAAATAGCTGCTGCTCAACCAATGCAAAAAATACTTGAAGGTATTGACCAAGCTCGTACTGAAATAGGCAATATAAAGGATCTTATACCAGAACCAGAACAAGCAAGAGTCAGAACTGAAGTGAATGACAAATTTACTGAAAATAGTATTGCCTTCATAAAATAATTGACAGCGTAAAAAAATTCATGATTATGCTGTAAGTCGTGGTAACTGGTACAAATGGATATTTCGAATTCACTACGGAGCTGATCGGGCCCGAAATAGTGATAAAAGATATATTGAATTTATCGATGGAATAGATAAGTATTTTACCTGGTTATAACTACGACAATCACAACAACAACAATCGCAACAACAACAATTACAACAACAACAATTACAAAAACGACAATTACAACAATCAAGTAAAATATCCGGACAAGGTCTTGCCACTGGCAGTGTAAAAACTCATCGTGGTCATAAAAACAAACCATTTCGTTGCCCGATAAACTTTGTCCTAATAACGTCCTTATCGACGTTAATAGATTAGAAATTCTGATTGGTGGAAGACGAGTTCCCCAGAAATCATGAATGAAGCAGCTGTTATTTGTCAGAGATTATTTACAGGCGGTATCATGGACATCAATGTTTATCGGTCCCTCATCGATGAAATCGTTGATGATTACCGCAGTGATTGATGCAACTGGATCAGTGACAAAAAAATAACATGATCATATATAATGCTCAACGTGGACCTGTAATGGTCATGGTGATAAATTCGCGATTATCAACATATAAAGCGATCTACGGTGCTGGGCTCGGTGATGTTGTTCAGGATATATTCAGAAGGATAGCCCCAAAAGCAATACCGATTGCAAAGCAACTGGGAATGAAAGCTATTGGCGTTGTTCATGATAAAGGTATTGATGCTGTTGATGATGTTGCTAGTAAAGCATTCTCAGCAATCAGCGATGGACTAGCACGATTAACACGCAGATCGCCAGCGGTCCGACCTCAGCCAGTAAAACTGCCCAGCACTGAAGTTATGCCAGCAGGTGTCAGTAAAATAATAAATCAAGCTGCAAATCAAATCTAGCAGAGTTGGCTGGTGTACCCCTGTCAGAAAAAGAAAACAATGTAACTGTTAGTCTGATAGCAGGAAGTGGTCTTCGTGTTAGACGATATCAAATATAAATAATGTTTAAACGTGTATCTGACTCAACATTTGACATGGACGCCAGTTCTCAAAGATGAATCGATGCGCGATTATCAATATTATTCTTATGACGCACGTGTACCTAACGCACTAGGAAGAATCGAGCTGCAAGTTCAAGATACAAGTAGATATTTCCTGCCCTCTGTGGCATTCATTGAGATCGAAGGTAGACTTTTGAAAGCAGATGATACAGCGTACGGAATTGGTGATCAAGTTGGTTTTGTTAATAATGGTGTCATGGCGTTATTTAACAGTGCCACGTATAGCATCGACCGAAAAAATATTGAATCATGCCTGGAAAACGTTGACTTTGCTACGACGATACTTGGCCTTGCAAGATACAGCGATGATTACTCGAGATCAGCTGGTCCATCAATGATGCTTACAAAGGATACTACTGATCAGCCCGAAGGCAGCAACGTAAGACTGAATGCAGATGGAACTGAAGTTGCATCAATGAATGAAAATTTCAACTTGGGATTGGCATCACGTCGATCAGTGTTAAACGGCGATGAAAATTTTTATGTCTGATTCTGCAGACATGTTAGAAAAGTTATACTTGACGCTAAACACACCGTGGTACTTGTTAGAAAAGCCACCGACAATGATGAAATATGGCGTGCTGCTGCCGTTGATGAAGGTAAAGTAATACTAACAAAACGTTCATTCTGGATACCTACAATGACTCCATCGCTAAATGAAAAACAACGGTTGCTCTCTTTCATGGATTCAGGTGGTAAATAAACGTTGTCATGGTTGACGATGACCACAGACAGTATTCAGTGTAATGTTGCTGGGTTGTTCACATGGCAGATAGCATCACAGCAGGGGGTGTCAGCACCACGACATATATTCATCGCGTTTCAGGAAAATGTGAGAGTAGATTCGCAGGAACGAAATCCAATGGTGTCTGACACGCTTGGGGTTTGTGAAATTTCTTTGAGGATAAATGGACATCACGAACCTTCTGAAGAAGTGTTGCTGAATTTGATAATAATCATGTTGCTCGTGCTTATCATCGGTTGATGACATTCCTGGGGCGTGATCAGAATGTGGATTCTGGTTTGCAGATATCTCAGCGGGATTTCATAACATTATATCCAATCTATTATTTCTCACAGGAACACTTGGATTTGTTCAGGCAATCAGTCGTTGACATGCACTTCTGAACTCGTCTAGCACGACTGCGCGCTGGTGGTTATAGAGCAATCGCTGTTTTATTCTCAGACAAAACAATGTTGCTTGAAGGTGTTGGTGGACGAATGAGAGTCATCGATGCCCCAGTGGAAAACATGTAATAGACTGCACGATAAGTAATTAAATCGCCCATGATATTATAATGTCATATCATCACGTTAATGTTACTCTAACTCCTGGTCAGATTAAAAAGCTACAATCAGCATCAAAAAAGAATTCTGGAATAAAAATATTACTGAAATCAGCAGCGTTGCAAGGTCCAAATAAACTATCCCTGACAGAACTTCAACTCATGCACTTCAATGACGCCAAACGATCAAAGACCGGTGTTAGACTTGATCTTTCTGCGGGTGCCATTAAAGACATTGCCAAGACGGGTGGTGTATTTTCACTTCTTGCAGCTATACCAGCGTAAATAGCCGCTGCAGCCCCAGAAGTTGCAAAAGCAGCTGCGCTCGGTGCTGTTGGAACTGCCGCTGGGATGGCATTAAAGAAAGCAACGGGTCACAGACTAAAGACGTCTAAAAAAAGGGCGGGGTCTAAGACTACTAGGAACCCATCATTCTTGGTACAGTCGAGCCTTGAACGGCTCAGGTCTGAGACCTCCCGGGACACGTCGCTAAACACAAAACGTTTCGAGTTTCCCATGTCCAATTTTGATTTACTTGATGCTGCTAAGAAATTAAACATAAAAAACTTTAGAGGTGTTTTTATGCGTGATCAATTACCAAAAACAACCAATGTTGAAACTGGTATCATTAATCTTGATGGAAGTTATGATCCGGGTACTCATTGGGTTGCATATGCTATTGATCCTCGTGGAGTTGTTTATTTTGATTCGTACGGGTTGGCGCCTCCAAAAGAGTTTTTAAAATATGTCAGTAAAGTGAAAAGCACTCCCGTCTGGTATTCAACATTACCAACACAGACAATAACTGATCCGCCAATATGTGGTCGTGAAGTACTCGTTGTGCTCGACGCTCTGTCAAGGTCCCTAACACGGCCTTATAAAGTCGTGCACGAGTATACCACCAGACAACATCTTCGTCCAACGTTTTAAACAGGTCTTAGTGAATATACAGCGGTAGATATTTACGGAAGATCTGCTAAAGGCAAGCCCCAAGGTGACTTATCCAAATATGCAACCCTTGACGAGGTTAAGGATGACCTCGCTAAAGTTTTGCGTCTCGTAGATGTGGGCCAAAATAAAGTTGTTGTTTTTCAGGATCAGTAAGGACAATTAAAGACGAGCAATATCCCGTTGACAGATATTATTCTGCGAGTTCCAGATGCAACCGAAGATAACTTAGTGGTGTTTAAAAGCGGTAAAATTAAAAACTCGGAGGAATAAATTCTAACACTCATGGGAGAGATTACTGGACACATCGGAAGAATTGGAGACACTATGCATGGCGATCTCAACATGAGCAGAAATACAATTATTAATGTGAGAGAACCAAAATCAGACGATGATGTGGCAACATAAAAATACGTGGACAGCAATGGTGTCACGATCAGAACCGAGATCAGTAAATACGTTGCTAAAGCTGGCGATGCAGTGACTGGTTCTCTCAATATGGCTAAAAATAAAATTACTGGTCTTGGAGAACCAGAATCAAACGATGACGCTGCAACGAAGAAATACGTCGACAATAAAAACATCACGATGATGACCTCGTTAATGACAATCAATGATGGAATGACCACATTTAGATCTGAATATGCTAATCATTTAACCGAGTTTACAAATTTTCGTAGAAACACAAATAGTGCCATTATTGAATTTTTTGGGAGTCCAGCAGTCATCGACATTAAGCTCCATGACATCAAAAAGATTACCAATGGTGTAGTATATACAGTAGTGTCTGAATCAACATTATGGACACCACTCAATAAATCCATCAAACATACCGCTGAGGCTACCGACATATACAGGCTCGCAGTACTCGGCGTTACAACATTTACAATATCTACCACAATTTCACGGCGTTATCCAATTAACCTGTCTTCTGGATTTATGTTTGTGATATTGGAGCAAAACGACGAGGGAACATTTGTGGTGGAACCCGAAGTAAAAGGCCTCGGCGTGTTGTACTATTGGTGTCTTGAATTCGTCGCCAAACTACCACCTACTTAGAGTGCTAGTAATTTATTTAATGAACCTATCGCCGGTAACCCCAGCTGATGTTCAACGTTTCAGATACAAACAAGCGTGCTTGTGGCAGACCCAACTGAAAAATAGCATACAATAAAACAAAACAAAAATACCGCAAACGTGTCGCTGTTACTGACATAATTGTATATTCTGCATCCGCCTTAGTCGCTGGAACCGTAACTATAATCGGAGCATTATCAGCCACATACATAATAGCACCAGTAATAGGAATTGGTGTTGCTGTTATAACCGGTGCTGCTGGTATTCTTAATATCATCGCAAAAAGCTATTACGTGCGCGGCTGATACATTACACGAACATACAAAGTTGCTATCAGCGGCAACACAAGCATACGCTAAATTATCATCGCTGATATCATCAGGGCTCAATGATGGAATAATATCAGATCAGGAATTCGCAGAAATAATTAGGATGCTGCTAGCATGAAAATCTAGCGAGATAGTCTCCAGCGTTTTTTATATGAGATTCATTGCCATCATTTTTTTTTACCATAATACGGTTTCAAAGCTCTGTATTTTCGGCCTCTACAGTCTACACACAACTGCGTTTCCTTCCTGACTCCCTTGTTACATTTCAAACACGGCTTTGGTCCTAGGCCTTCTCGTCGCACACTCTGTAGGTGGCATCCACAGAAATCCGTTGCACAAGACTATTACAAGGAGTTGTAGATCCAATCATCAACCACTTACAACTATTCTTTGCTTGAATCATTATATATTATAAAATCTGAAGCTTAATTTAAATATATATTTGCTTTAATTATATAATGGAGGAATTTACAAGACTATCTGTGATCAAGCGCTCTCAAGCTTGATTCGATCTTGACAGAATAACCCCTGACTTGCCGAGACGAGCTCTGATTGATGTTGATTCGACGAATAAGACTTTGATCAATCGTATCTGTGAAGCCAAGAGAGAGTTTCGTGACGGTGGCGCGGCTCATGTGTGGTCAACATTCAGAATTAGGCAAGACGAAAACCCCCAGACTGATGGTACAATGAATGACCAGCGAGCAAGGATAATTATTAATTATTTTGACGTTGAACAAAGATACCTTTTTAGATTAAAATTTATCGTAGCAGTAGACGCCGCCACGTTAGACGCCGCCGAAGTAACCTGGATTATCCATGACAAACGTGACCCTGTTCGAGAATCACATCGCGCTGGGGATGTTGTCACGTTAAATAAAAATTGCAAACCAGGAATACTGACGGGTATCGACAAACCATATTATGAGCAAGCATACCCTGTGACGGCAGTTGTTTATGCGATATATCCGCTGAATAATAAGCCTAGCGTTGATGACCTCCTGCCGCTGAAAATTTCAACCTTGAATTGTGTTGCTGAAAGAGTTATAGAACATTTCACAAACACGATACGTGGAAATGGTTTAACGGAGCTGAGACGCAAAACAATAAATGATTGGGCCGAGCGCGTTAAAGAAAATGGAGTTACGATCAAAGACGTTGCTGAGTTGGAAAAAAATTAAAATTTCCAATAAGGGTGAAGACACTAACCGGCGAGAGTTTGTAAGAATCAAAATATAAATCAAAAGGAGCTTCGATAAAGATCGTTGATCATAACGCTCACGCGTGAACATTGGACGTAACATTATTTCCACGAACTCGAATTGTTAATTTTTATGACGGTGATATGTTCGATTTTATCAGAAATATCACTAAGAGCGACCCTATATCCGTGTGGTTGTTTCAAAATTCCGAGTATAACTATTATGATCAGTTTGTACGGCCTAATGGAGATATTTATCGTACAGAATCTCTTCATGGCGAGATGACGATGAAGATTGCGTTAAAATACACGACGATGCTAATATTATTGAACAATTACTGAGTAATTGCTTCACCGTTCCGTCAGTTGCTGCTCATTTTGCTCAGAAGGAAAATTCATGGAGGCCAACACGGTTGGAATTTCTTGAAGATATGCAATGCAGTTGTGTCGAATATGGACACAGCGGATTGTGGAATGCTAAATACGATTATAAGGATGTTATCTCAGTTGATATGGTTGCATGTTATCCTGGACGTTTTCTTGGAATGAGAGAGTGTTCTGAGTATTTTAAAAGATTTGAACATCCAACACACGAGATGACTCGAGTTGCGATAAATGGACCCTTGCCAGATTTTGACTTAACTGGATTTGCATGTATTGAGTCATTCAAGTTTCCATCAGAAAACCTTCATCCGGTTGTCGCTGTTTGGTTTGGTCGTCATTTTAATAAACGTGGTTGGACTCCAATAATTTTATTACGATATATGCTGCAAAAATATTTGATATCGTTAACCGTGATTAAAGCAATAATATAGTATCGTCCACAAAATCAAGTCTGGCTACCAAAACCCGCCGTCAGTGACGGGGCTGACGATGTCAGCGACGAGGGCGACGAATATGTCAATTACGATATCAGAGACTATGAAATTAAACTTGCAAAAGATCTTGGCAGAAAAATAATTGGAAATTTTACACAAGGAGGATCATATGATCATAAACGACATTGCACAAGATTAATTATCGACGATGCTGAGCTCGATTTCATAATTGTCGATACAACAGAGAAAAATATATTTGTAAATCGAAATAATGTTAACTTATCGGACGGAGCCAAATTATGAACAATTGTGAGCTACATTGATGGTGACTCACCACAGTTTACACATTTAAGATCTTCGATGTTAGCGTATGTTTTTATAAACTTATTATCGATGATAAACAGATTTCCTGATACCGTGGTTAGAGTCTCCACAGATTCATTTTATATCAGAATATATGAAGAATAAAAAGAGAAAAATACTCAGTTATTCTGAATCCGCTGATTTTGGATCTGGGGAGATATATTATAAAAATAGTCAGATGTCACAACCATCATCATCTCCATCGGCATATGATCCTGTGGCCAGACATAAAGCAGTTTATCTCAGTGGACCTGGAGGTTCTCGTAAAACAACGCGTGCGATTTAATTATTTCGGAATCTTGACATGATTGTACTAACTCCAACTCACCCACTCGCCAGATAGAAGAAAGAAAGAGGGGTTAAGTCTCATACTTATCATAGTTTCTTTCGATGGAAGGGAGATCTGTGGACACCTGAATGAATGGGTGAAAAATATATTCCTAAGATTATTATCTGGGATCAAATATGCACGGTATCCGTTGACGTGTTAAAAATGTTTCTTGATTGGTTATTAACTCTAAATACTGCTGTTATCATGTGTGGCGATCATGGTCAACCACCACCTTTTGTCGGCTCATCTCCGCAGAACTGGCTGAAAGAATTCTCAGATTATTATGAGGAAATAATTGATGATCATCGTGCGTTTGATTCAACGCTAAAAGAGTTCAGAAAGCTAATTAGACTGCAGCCAGATATGACTCAATGTTAAATAATGCGCGAAATAATTCCAGAAACAACAAACGACGATTTTTGGAATTTGTGGTGACCTGCTGATTTGATACTTGCAAGTCAGAAGATAGTTCGTGATTCACTTCAGCAACAATTATTTCTATTACACAATGAAAAGTTTTCAGATCTACATGTGCCATTATGTTATCGCCCAGCAGATATACGTAAACAAAATACTGATACTGAAGTTCCAGGACACTTGGTAGAACCAAGGAAACAAAAGCTCGTTCTTAATGATATTGTTGTTGTTCCTGTTAATATTGTTGAGAGAGCGTTAACGGTGGATAAATCTCCTTGGGCTCTAGGATATGCTATAACTATTCATTCATCACAGGGATTAACTATTTCGGATACTAATATTTGGATTGTCGATGATCGTATCGAATGGTCAAATTTAGTTTACCTTGCAGTGTCGAGAGTCAGAAGAATGTCTCAGGTGCGTAGGGTTATCGTAGACTGCGGAATGAATAATAATCAAACTCAGGAAATCAACGCATCGTTGTTATACGATATAGTAAGGAAAAAATTAGCTGGTTATCAGCAGTGTGACAAAAAATAAGCGTGACTTTGACATTGATATTAAGTTTATCATGACACTGAAACAACAACAAAATAGTCATTGTGTTTACTGTAACACCGTAATGTTGTAGCAGTATTCTCCTAATGACCCACGACAATTTACCGTAGATAGAATTGATAATAGTCTCGGCCACACACGTGAAAATGTGATGCTGACCTGTCTTGAGTGTAATCGACGTTGAGGAGCCAGCAAGAATCATCCATCACAAATGTTAAGGCGGTATTAATTGTGTATCTTCAGGAATTACTTGTGAGCGTTCACTTACAAATCCACGTTGAGGAGCAGTTGAATCTAGTTTCTAGATTGCAGGTCTACCCGTGGATCTTACCATGCTGGAAATTTTATGTGTGGTTATACTCCAGACTGGGTTAGTCGCTCTTTTTTTTACATCCATCAAGTTCACCGGGTTCATATAAATATATGACAGTCACATTACTTAGTCCTGGTTGTTTTGAGAAAGAGTCATGTGGCTGCCGCTCACGTGCGGTCACTGGTATGTATTTCTTCGAGACCGCATTGACAGGTTTAATAGAAATTCCACAAGTAATTGCATTATTTAACGCAGCTGTCACACTTGGTAGTCTTACAACCCATTTCCTGCGCATACTGATATCCAATCAATCGCTCAGCAAGTGTTCGATTAAATAGCTCAACGATTGCCTGATCGCGATGAATTGCGGTGTATCCTCGTCTGATTTTGATGTTGTTTCATCAGAGATGTTACTGCACCGAGAAATTCTTTGCCAGGATCAATCTGTAGCAACTGTGCCCATCGCAACGGCGCTCGTCGATAAATTCGTTCAAACGCAGATGCGACTTCAGTTGCTGTCTTGTTGATAGTGGTTCTGCTTCTTTATATCTACTTGCAACTTCAACGACTGTCAACGCGTATTCGTATGTGTGCGCACGACTTCTACGTGTTTTAATAGTATCAGGTGGTAAAAACAAAATATCTGCCTGATGAACTTCATTGGGAGTGCAGACATCAAAATATGCGTATTGAATTTTTTAAGGTGGTGGTAGATAAATTTGCCATATTGCCTGTCGTGCTAACCAATCTGCAGCAACAGAACGTACGACACCTGCCGCATCAGCAAGTTTACTACTCACTGCTCTACCCCTCCAATATCCTCTTGGGCTATAATAAAATGAGTCCATTATAATAGTTATCTATGGTTAATTACCGGCCCCTAGCACTTGTTTACCTTTCATCGTAGATCTTATTAAAAAAATAGCAAGGGATTCTCTGAGAGATTTATTTTTTACAGACTTTAGAGTGGGAATCAACTTCACATCTGCAATATGCCGTTGTTGTAGATCTGGATTTTTATACGCGACATCATGAACGTGGAACGCTTGATCAATCGCGTTTATTGGATACTCTCCAGATCTTGGCTGATCTTTCACGTCAAGTCGGATATCAAGTCGGGTTCCAGGACCACAAAAATTAAATCCAGAAAGCTGCTTCTCGCCAGGATACTTAGCCCATCGAGTCCTTGGTAATTTTCCCAGAGAAGCAGCAATATCTCCGCGTGTTTCATGAGACAGATTTGTATTTTCTTGTACCACATTTCACACATTTGCGTGTAAGTGAACGCTTTTTATTCCTCGTCGTTATTGTTTTTAATCCTCTGGTCCCACTGATGATGGGTGTGGGTGCTCTGCATCGAACACAATATAAATTCATATAATTATTATATATTCTACAACATGAATGTCATCGATTTATCAGCGACACGAAAGCAAGAGCCAATCGAGCTTCTTGCAGCGTTACCAAATTCTATCACAGCAATTATCATAGGTCCATCTTGGTCTGGTAAGACGCAACTGTTTTTTAACCTGATAATGAGATGGCTCAAGTGGGATAAGTTGTATTTATTGGCACCATGTATAGATGATCAGGGATGCTACGATGTGCTTAAAGATTTTAATGAAAATGCAAAGTTGTCGGACGAGGACGGTAATGATATTATTGATTTTATCACCGACATCAACGATGCGCCATTGGTAGATGATCTCAGTGGGGGAATCAACAATCTCGTAGTATACGATGATATGATACTGGACAAACAATCAAATCCAGCTCGGATATTTTCAGGAGGGAGACACAAAAACACCGATATCCATATATTATTCAGCGATATGTGCAAAAACCTAAAGTGATGAGAGATAGATACAATCTATTGGTTGTCTTTAATGGTGTGAATACCCACACACAGTTACGAGTTTAGGCTCTCACAAAAAGTAACAAGAAAAGAGTGAAGACAACAAGCTATGTAAAATTTAACAAATAATTTATTTCCCTAGAAAAGCAAGGTAAAAATAAGAAAAAGAACTTACGGTTTTACAAATCAAATCCAAAATTAATCCAAGAATTAAAGAAATAGAAGTCCTATTATTAAAAATTCCTAAACGAATCTGAGTTCGAGTCCCGATGAAATCCAAAATAGAAGGCGATGACATCTGTTGCAACCTTTAAAGTGATGTTGTGTCAACAGTTCCCTGTTGAATCACAGAAAATATTATTCCAGTTTTCAAATCCGAACAAATTTCAGTGAATGTCTTTGTCCAAGAATTCTGTGTGAGCACTTATATATTTCCAGGGAAAAGAATTACTAATTCCATATAATAGAATTTCAGCTCAAACTGGTCACAACAAAACACCTTTAAGTGTCAATGGTTTAGAACCCGAACTGAACAAATTCTATCAAGAAAACAGTTACGAATTTAAGACGCAAAACAGATTCCCGGATGAAAGTCATATGGTCACTCTTCCGAAACAAAATTGAACGTTTTTACATGCCTAACATCACGTACTGGGAGTCCGGCCTTAACTGAAATCAATGGTTCTTACTCTGGGAATGAATAAACAAAAAGTTGTTTACCAAAATTCTTACTGGTTCTGAATCAAGGTCAGCAACTAGATGCAGTGTTTCTATTATCATGTCAAACAGTACTGAACTGAATTTCTGGTCAATATCAAATTCAGTAAACAAAGTTACCTTACAATACCATGAAAGGGAATTTAAAAATCTGTTAAAACCAACAAACAAATAACTAAATTACATATACATAACACTTCCCCTCATAAAATAAAAAGAAAGATTTATATAATAAAGCTTTCTTTTTATCAAAGATTAATTATAAATGAGGTTTAAAAAATAACATAAGAAGAACTCTTATGAATTATGCAAAGTGTACATGAAATAATATTTCTATACACGGGAACGTACATCTGCTATTAAATTGTCTTTTCCCTTGATGTCCTGATGTCAATAGTATATTCCTGTAACAACAAACTCCAACTTAATAATCTCTGATTTTTGTTTTTCATCTTGTCGATGAAAGTAAGGGGGTTGTGATCACTAAAAACAATAATCAGAGAGGGAGCTGAACTAATGTAAACTTCAAAATGTTGTAATGCCAATATCAAAGCCAAACATTATATCTCGATTGTTGAATAACTTATTTGGTGCTTTTTTAATTTCTTAGAAAAATAGTACACCGGATAATCAACACCATTTCTATCTTCTTGAATCAATACTGCTCCAACCACAACATCACTTGCATCAACAGACAGTTTACATGACTGACTGAAATTTGGAGCTGTAAGAACTGGTGCACTCTTAAGTATGACCTTTAACTTATCTAAAACCTGCTGACATTTTTCAGTCCAAAGAAACTTGTTTTTCTTACTCAATAAATTTGTCAGGGGTTCAGTAATTATGGACAAATTGGAATAAAATTTCCGATAGTATCGAGCCATACCCAAAAATCGCATCAGTTGCTTGCTACTGACAGGCACAGGGAATTCAGTGATAGCCTTGACCTTAGCATCTCTAGGTTTAACTTGTCCATGTCCCTCGATATGTCTTAGAAATGTTACACAAGCACGGCAGAACTCACTTTTAGATAAATTGATTGTCAAACTTGCATCAGTGAGTCTTTCACAGAATTTCCGAATTGGTGCTAAATGTTATTTCGAGGTCTTGTTGTAGGTGATGACATCATTGATGTTAGCATCCCAACTATCTAGACCAGAGATAATCATATTCATTAAACGCTGAAAAGTACTTGGCGAACCCTTCATCCCAAACGGCATCACTTAATATTGATAAAGTCCATCTGGAGTCACGAATGCCGAAATTTCCATTGCCCTTTCCATCAGTGGAATTTGCCAACACCCTTTCAGAAGGTTAAATTTGGTGATATACTTTGCATTTCCAATTTTATCAATGCAGTCATCGATTCTTGGCATGGAAATAAATCTGTTTTAGTCACACTGTTCACCTTCCTATAATCAGTGCACATACGGAAAGTTTTATCTTTTTTCGGAACAAGTATACATGGTGAACTCAAGTCACTTTTACTAGGCTCTATGAATTCAATTTCCAGCAAATACTGATTTTTTTTTTCTTCAAGTATTCCTGTTTGAGAGGGTTCATCCTGTATGGGTGTTGTTTCACAGGTTTTGAATTTACAATTTCAACGTCGTGTTAAATTTTGTTTGTACTTGTAGCAACATCTGGAAATGAGTGCTCATATTCAAATAATAGATGTTTAAGTTAATTCATTTCTTGTTGTTGCAAATGTGAAAGTTTCTGATCCAGATTATTCATAATTTCTGAATTCCGAAGATTTGTCACTCCAAAATCAATAGTGTCCGATGGCATTCCTTCACTGAAATCCTCACTGAATGGGACAGGTACAACTAAATTAATTGCATGATTAACTTAGCTATCTCTGTCAAGATACTCCTTTAACATGTTTAGGTGGCAAAGTTGTTTTTGTTTTCGCCTCCCAGGAGTATTTATGATGTAATTTAAATCATTTATTTTCTTTTCAACTGTGGTGGGACCATAATACTTGGCCTGAAGAGGATTTTGTGGCATGAGCAAGAGAGCTAGACCTCTATCACCAGGCTGAGAACTCCATTCCTTTGTATTTTTATCATACATTAATTTCATTTTTGACTGAGTAGTGTGCAGATTGGCTCTGGCAACCTCACAAGTCTTTGACAACTTATACTTAAAATCAGAAACATAATCGAGAAGATTGATTTCGCGATCTTCATTAGAAAGAAGTTTCTCTTTCAACAACTTCAATGGTCCACGCACAGTGTGTCCAAAAACTAGTTCAAAGAGAATGAATCCTACAGATTCTTGAACTGATTACCTAACATCAAACAATAGTAAATGAATACCTTCATCCCAATCGTTACCCGTATCAAAACAACATGATCTAATCATATTTTTCAACGTCAGATAAAATCTTTCTAAAGCCCCTTGACTGTCAGGGTGATAGGCAGAAGATTTGAATTGTTGGATGCCTAATTCGTACATAACTTGCTGGAAAATTCCAGACATAAAATTTGACCCTTGATCAGATTGGACAGATTTTGGAAGGCCAAACTTAGTAAAAAAAAAAACTTTATCAAAGCCTTTACTATTGTTTTAGTTTTAATGTTCCTCAAAGGAATTGCCTCTGGGAATCTTCTTGACGCACACATTATGGTCAACAAGAATTGGTTGCCTGAATTGGTCTTAGGCAAAGGACCAACAGAATCTACCATTATTCTGTTAAATGGTTCGTCAAATGCAGGAATAGGTTGCAGATGAACTTTATGTATCTTCTGTTTGGTTTTCCTACCATTTGACAAGTATGACAAGATCTGCAGCATTTACAACCATCACTTTTAATTTTTGGCCAGTAGAAGTGAGTTAAGATCTTGTGATAAGTCTTATAAATCCTTAAATGACCAGGCAGAGGAGTTTCATGGGCCAGACTAAGAATTTCCTGTCTGTAAGACTTTGGAGCTACAATTTGATAGTTCACTGACCACTCGTCACCATCAGGTACCTCAGGAGGTCTCCATTTTCTCATAAGAATTCCATTTTTAATGAAATAACAGACAGGTACATCATTGGCTTCAGTTTCACTAATGGCCCTCTGAAACAAGCAGGAGATCTCAAGATCTTTTCCTGT
Source organism: Megalonaias nervosa (assembly GCA_016617855.1). Taxonomy (NCBI): domain Eukaryota; kingdom Metazoa; phylum Mollusca; class Bivalvia; order Unionida; family Unionidae; genus Megalonaias; species Megalonaias nervosa. The sequence continues at coordinate 102,867 of JAECUM010004062.1, read as the reverse complement.
TCGACGACAAGTGATTGTCATTTGTCACCCTGATTAGAATAAAGAGAATGAGTAGTTTAAAGAGGATCACTGTGATCAATACCTTTTGATTGATCCAAACAAGGAGTGAAAGTAACCTCATTAAAAGCCTGACCAATACATATGTCAGCTAATGGAATAATTTCCTGATCAACAGCATTCTCAAGATCTTTCTTTGCCATAGCTCTGGTAACTGCGCAAGCTGGGTATTAATCAGAGAATTCTTTCTCAATAGGATCGACTTTCTGTTCCAAAGAAGGCTTGTCAGTTACAAGTGGATTAACCACAACTTTATCTCCAGCTTGGCCATTGCCTAGTAATAAATGAATGCCCTCAACGGGTAAAGAAGTCACTGTTCCGACTGTCCGGGGTCCTGAGACCAAGTCTGATGACAAATTTACAAAATGGAGAGGAACATTAACAAAGCCACACTCTACTCCCTGAATAAGAACACTCTCATTAGAACAGGAATAAGGCAAAGGACCTGATAATAAAAGACACTGAGAAGCTCCTGTGTCCCTTAAAATTTTGATAGGGATGGGATTGTCTGAATTACCCGAGAGTGATATAGAACCCTTCGCCATGAATGGTTCATAATCCTCCATAATAAAATCAGACTGGGGTTTATGAGACCCAACAAATGGATTGTTTTTAATACATGACCGTGACCTTGACCTCTTAGAAATAAGAGTATTTGGAATAGGCTTGTCGTGATTCTGATGCTTATTTTTCAAATTGTACCAATCAGCAATAACGTGTCCTTTCTTCTTGCAATAGGTATACGTAGGAAGAGACAAGGATTTTGAATCAAGGTTATCAGAAGCTTGATTTCTAACAGTTGTGCCAGATTGAGATTTAGAAGGGTTCGTATTAGGCTGAAATACCTTTTTGCTATAAGACTGCTTAGTAGAAGACTTTCCTACAAAAGGAACTTTATGAGCTAAGGAATACTCGTCAGCGACACGAGCAGCATTTTCCAAGGTTTCGATGTTATGTTCACCAAGATAAGTGTTAATGTCACTAGGGACACAGTTCTTGAACTCTTCAAGTAATACAAGTTGTCTAAGACTTTCATAATCTTGATCAACTTTCTTGGCTAAGCACCACCTATCAAATAACTGCTCTTTTTCTCTTGCAAATTCGACATTAGTTTGTCGAGCTTCTTTTCTTATAGTTCCTGAATTTTTGCCGATAAACCTCAGGGATTAACTCATAACCCTTTAAGATGCATTCCTTAACCAAATCATAGTCAGCACTTTGCTGTACTGACAGTGAATGGTAAATATCACTAGCTTTACCAGAAAGAACACATTGTAATAATAGAGTCCAATGCTCCCTTGGCCACTTCAAATTTTCCGCAATTTTTTCAAAACGAGGTAAATATTTGTCTACTTCTTTTTCTCTGATAGGGGGCACTATCCTAATATTCTTAGCAACATCAAAACGTGAATTTGTATCTTATGTGGCAATGTGCTTTTCACTTGCCTGCTCTATTTCTTTTATTGTAACTGCATTTGCATCTGTTTCTCTTCTTTTTCTTTCTGAAGGTCAAGCTTTCTTAATTCTAATTCCATCTTGTAGTTTAATTTTAATTCCTTTACTTTTATGTCAGAGTCTAATACAGACTTTATTGATCGAGACCAAGGCACTTTTATCCAAAACATTCTTTTCTACCAAATACAGGACCAAAATGTTTTTTTTTTTATTTCTTGCTTCGTTAAAGAAGCTTTTCCCTCAGAAAGATATGTTTTCTGGCAAGCTGATGCAATTCATCTTTTTTTCAAAAAGACTAACTGTTCCTGGGTAGGAAGTCAAAGATCCAGGTCGTTTGAGTCTATCTATGTATCACGACAGTTTGAACTCTCCTGTATGGCTCAGGTTTAGTACACCTGCAGAATTAACTTCTTCCAAACTTTCGAGGGCTGTTGAAGGCGTGCAGACGATGAGAGAAAAATTTGACATCACCGATGTGTTACGTGTAGGCTCGTACAATAATAACAAGAGAAGAGAGTGAAATCAACAAGCTTTGTATATTTTAACAAAATAATTTATTTCCCTAGAAAACAATGTAAAAATTGGAAATAGGACTTACGGTTTGTGAATATAATCCGAAATTTAATCCTAAGAATGAAAAATACAAGTCATATCACTTAATAGTTCTATTAGAATCCAGGTTCGAATCTCGACGACGTTCCAATATGGAAGGCGATGACTTCAGATGTGGTCCTTGTACAAATAGCAACAATTCCTCAATTGAATCACAGTTTACGTTTCCGAATAATTGCAGAATAAATTTCCACTGAATTTCTTTCTCCAAGAATATTATAAAACAAATACACTCGTTTGGTTTTATAGAGAATAAATTATTAATTCCAAAAACAAATGAACTTCAAAAACAATCTGGTTTCAACAATTGAAACCTCTCCAGCCCTCGAGGTTTTAAAAATACAACTCACTGAAAAGATCTCAAAAAGGGTATTAAATCCAACTAAAATTTGATCCCGTTCTCGCGCGATAGGTCACGGGTTCTCTTAACACTTGAACAACGCAATAGGAAAAATGAAATTTGTCACGTAGCACTATCTAAGAACCAGACTCTCTCTCTGAAATAAAATTTAAAAATAAAACATTGTTTATTCAGACTAGGCCGAAATGACCTTGGCGATAGCCAATCGTTTTCGCGTAGTGCTTACACTACCGCGCACCAAGGTGAACTAAAAATAATGCTAATGTAACACTTTTTACGCTTTAGATAATAAATAGAAAATAATCATTCTAATAAAAAATGTAATGAAATAAAAATAAAATATTTTTTTTAAACCTAACACACAAGCAGTTTAATTACATATACGTAACAGATGGAAAAATGACCATTCATATGGCATGCGTTGTACCTCCATGGGAAGAAGACAATGACTGCACTTGATCTGCTTATCGATAAGTGTACTTAGCACGATGGATACAACAGCAGATTTACGAATGAAAGGGAGTACCTGATGGGAAACATATACGCTGTGACATAAGTGGTAGCTGACCAGATTTTAAACAACATGTTTGACGGATAAAAAGAGAAGCATGAACTTTGTCCAGTTTGATAGATTGTCTTTTGTTTTGTTTTAGCTTTTTCTTAAAAATGAACATTTAATGTAGAGTAAAAGGAAATGGCATACTTTCATGCTATGTAAATTCGTTGTATATGAAGTGTTTTTTCGAAGGCATGAACTTTAATTTTAAAAAGTACTTAACTAGAACCAAGAACTAAATAACTTGTAAACAGGTTAGTTTCTTGTCCAAAATTTTATGTATTAAATGGATAGTGCTTAGAACAAAGCACAGGCCATATAGCCCATGTATATACATAAATAATTGTTTTGTACCCATACAATAGACTTTTCTTTTTGGAGTCTTTATTCTATCTGTGAGTCTTTCTTTTGGAACATCTCTGTCCTCTTTTCTGTGTGTCTCCATCTTCTTTGTTTGGATGTGTATTTGTTTGTTTCTGTATGTCTATGTTTGTCCCTATCAACATTTGTCCCTATAAATGCATTTCACCCTATAAATAGTTTCGACCGTATAAACCTCAAGACGTCACCCTTGTTCAATCCCATTGGCCCCCAGGAGCCATTCCCATGTTAAATTCCCATTGTCGCCAAGGTGCAAACCCCCTATTTGAACATCAATGCCCCATTGTCACCATATCGTCCCCATATACTACTAATATTGTATTTGCTGATTTACGTGCTATTTTTTCGATGGTGTGCGTCAGGGATCAAAACAATCGCAATGGGCATCAGAGGGGTCAAAAGAGCGGCAATAGATGTGTCAAAATCGTTGGAATAGGTTCAATTTTGGTACCTCCCCCTCCAATTGCGCTTATTGTCGCCTTTTTACTTTAGCAGCAGAGAGGGTGAACAGACCCTTTTTGTTGGAGACCTGATTTATGAAAAATAAAACTTCCTATGAAAATGAAATCTCAAGGTCAAATAACGTTAAATCAAAACCTCTGTCAGGCCATGAGATTTCTCTAATTTGGGTTAGCTCATTTTGTTACATCATCATTGACGCGCGTTTTTATTTTATGGTGTGTTTCGTTTACGTGTTGGTCACTCAAAGCTGGTCGTTCACCCTCCCTGCTGCTATAATTAACCAAAATTTCATCAGACCTATACGATACGCAGATCTTGGGTCATGTAAATTTATCGTTATAAATCCGAACGGAACAGCTTGTGCTTTTGAAAAGAAGTTTTTAAATTTAATCATGTCCATGTCCCCTGAACACCAAGTATAATAAATATTTGTAAAGTATAATTATCTACTCCATTAAACACAATTAAGATATTACAATTATCTCTGATCACTTTTGGAATTTGTGTGTATTTCTGAGTTAAATAAATCACGTCTGTATTTTTGTGACGGCCTCGCGAAAATATTCGAGCTGGATTTGATTGTTTGTCCAGCATTACATCATCGTATACTACAAGATTATTGACACATCCATCAAGATCATCTATGGATGGAGCTTCATCGATATCGGTAATAAAATCAATAACATCATTATCTTTATCAGGACACGTCAGCGACTTTGCATTTTCATTAAAATCTTTAAGTACTTCGTAACATCGTTGATCATCTACAGATGGTGCTACTAAATATAATTTATCCCACTTGAGCCATCGCATTATCAGATTAAGTAATAATTGCGTTTTACCAGACCCAGATAGGTCAAGTATAATTGCTCTGATGGAATTTGGTAGCGCTGGATGATGTTTGACTGGCTCTTGTTTTCGTGTCGCTGAGAAGTCAATTATATCCATATAATAAATAATATGGATTTATATTGTGTTCGATGTAGAGCACCCACCCATACCAGTGGATTAACAACAATAATAACAAAAAATAACAGGCACGCACTTACAGGCAAGTGTGTGAAATGTGGTACAAAAAAATACAAATTTATTTCATCGACAAAGACAGGAGGAGATATCGCTGCTTCGTTAGGCAAATTACCAGGAGCTCCATGGGCAAAGTATCCTGGTGAAAAACAATTGCATGGATATAATTATTGTGGTCCAGGAACCCGACTTGATATTCGACTTGACGAACGAAATCAACCAAGACCTGGAAAGTATCCAATAAACGCGACTGATCAAGCGTGTCACGTTCATGATGCCGCGTATAAAAATCCAAATTTGCAACAACGACATATTGCAGATGTAAAGCTGATTCACGCATTAAATTCCATAAAAATTAAATCTCTCAGAGAAACACTTGCTAGCTTCCTAGTAAAATCTGCTAATGAAAGGTAAACTAGTGCTAGGAGCTGGTAATTAATCATAGATAACTATTATAATGGAATCTGTTTATTATAGCCCAAGAGGATATTGGAGAGGCAAAGCAGCAATTAGTAAACTTGCTGAAGTAGCAAAAGTCTCACGTGCTGTTGCTGCAGCGTGGTTAGCACGACAGGCAATATTGCAAATTTATCTACCACCACCTAAAAAAATTCAGTATGCACATTTTGATGACAGTACTGCCAATGAAGTTCATCAAGCAGATATTTTGTTTTTACCACACCATACCATTAAAATTGGTAGACGTCAATCACGCACATACAAATACGCGTTAACTGTCGTTGAAGTTGCAAGTAGATATAAAGAAGCAGAACCACTGTCAACAAAGACAGCAACTGAAGTTGCATCTGCGTTTGAACGAATTTATCAACAAGGATCCGCACCACAAGGTGGTCTACGATGGTCACAGTTGCTACAGGTTGATCCTGGCAAAGAATTTCTTGGTGCAGTATCATCGTTGATAAAAAAAAACATAATGTTAAAATCAGACGAGGACATACTGAAATTCATCGTGATCAGGCAATCGTTGAACGATTTAATCGAACACTTGCTGAACGGTTATTTGGATACCAGTATGCAAAGGAAATATCCGCTGACTTTAAGTCCATGGAGAGATCTCGTGAATGGGTTGCAAGGTTGCCAAGTGTGATAGCTGCGTTAAACAATGAAATGACTCGTGCAACTTTTATGAAACCTTCTAATGCGATCAAAAAAAAATTTTATATCAATACAACGTAAATCTTCCTCTCAACCAGTACTAGGTAATGTTACCGTAAGATATTTATATGAACCTGGTGAACTTGAAGGAGGTAAAAAAAGAGCAACTGATCCTATCTGGAGTGTGACCACACATAAAATTTCCAACCTGGTAAGATCCACGGGTAGACCTGCAATCTACAGATTAGATTCAACTGCTCCTCAGCGTGGATTTGTACGCGAACAATTGCAAATAATTCCTAAAGACACACAATTACCACCACCTTCACTTTTGTAAACTTGCACCTCTACGTCGATTACATTCAAGACAGGTCAGCATCACATTTTTGCGTGTGTGACCAAGACTACTATTAATTCTATCAACGGTAAATTGTCTTGGATTATTATTCGAATACTGCCACAACATTACTGTGTTACAACTTGCACAATGATTATTCTGTCGTTGTTTTAGTGTTATAATAAATTCAGCATCCATATCAAAGTCGCGATTATTTTTTTTGTCACATTGCTTATAGCTCACTAATTTTTTCTTGATGACGACAAAGTTGTTAGTGATTTCTTCGGTTATTACGCAATCCATGATAACCCTGTGTAGTTGAGATATTCTTCTGACTCGAGACACTGCGAGATAAATTAAATTTGACCACTCAATACGATCATCGACAATCCAAATATTTGTATCAGTAATAGTTAATCCCTGTGACGAGTGAATCGTTATAGCGTATCCTAACGTCCACGGCGATTTATCCATGCTCAACGTGCTCTCAACAACATCAACAACAACTAAAACAATATCATTTAGCACAAGATTTTGTATTCCATCACCAGGAATCTCAACATCAACAATCTGTCGTCGAGTATCTGTTGGGCGATAACATAATGGTACAGGTAGATTTGAAAATTTTTCTTTATGTAACTTAAATAATTGTTGTTGAAGTGTATCGCGAACTATTTTTCTGCTTGCAACTATCAAATCAGCAGGTCTCCATAAATTCCAAAAATCATTCATAGGAGTTTCTGGAATTACTTTACGCATTATCTCACACTGTATTTTATCTGGCCGTAGTCTTATTAACTTTTTATACTCTTTCAGTGATTTATCAATAGCTCTATGGTCATCAGTTATTTCTTCGTAATAATCTACAAATGTTTTCAGCCACTCATGTGGAGACGATCCATTAATAGGTGGCGGTTGACCATGATCGCCACACATTATCACAGCAGTATTCTTCAATAACAGCCAATCAAGAAATATATTTATTACATCCAGCGACACCGTGCAAATCTCGTCCCAGATAATAATTTTAGGAATGTATTTCTCACCCATCCGCGATGGAGTCCATGTGTCTCCGCACCATCTGAAGAAACTATAAGTTTGAGATTTGATTCCTCGTTCTTTTATTTCTCTGGCGAGTTTATGTGTCGGTGTCGAAACAATCATATCTGAACAATTATTAAATAATTTAATCGCGCGTGTTGTTTACCTGAACCACCACACCCATTAAGATAAACGGTTTTATGTCTAGCCACAGGATCATATACAGATGGCAACAATGACGTTGTCGATGACAATTCTGATATTTGATTATTCTTGTAATATATTTTTTTAATTTCAAGGTCGGCAGATTCAGAATAACTAAGTATATCTTCATGTTTTATTCTTCATTCGCCCCATGATGTATTATTGGTAATATGCAATTGTTTTAACAAATCCGTATATTTTTTATTTATATAAAATGAATCTGTCGCGAATCTGACTGCAATCAGAGGAACTCTGTTTAGCATTGATAATAGATTTATCGAAACGTACGCGAGCATCGAAGATCTTAAATGAGTAAACTGCGGTGACTCGCCATCAGTAAAACTCACAATTGTACCTAATTTAGTTCCGTCTGATAAATAAGCATTACTTCGAATTTTAAATGTGTTTTTCTCCGTTGTATCAGCATTTATAAAATCGAGTTCAGCATCATTTGTACAATGTCGTTTATGATCATATGATCCTCCTTGCGTAAATTTACCGATTATTTTTCTGCCTTGATCTTTTGCAAGTTTCTCATCGTATTTTTTCATGCATTTACGTATATTATTAGTAATTTTAACAATATCATCTTCCTTAAGATTAGGAAATTTTCTCCTAGCATCATTAATATTAAATATATCCGGTTCTGGCAACCAAACTTGTTTCTGCACGCGGTATGATATAATTGCTTCACTCACTTTTAACGATATTAAAATTTCAGCATCAAGCATGTGCTGTAATAGTACTATTGGAGCCCAACATTTTTCTGAAAAATGTCTTCCAAACCACGCATAAACAATCGGATGGAGATCCCCGTAAAACTCGAACGACTCTATACAGGCGAATCCGGTTAAGTCAAAATCTGGTAAGGGTCCGTTTATCGCAACTCTGGTCATCTCGTGTGATGGATGTCCAAATCTCTTAAAGTATTCAGAACACTCTCCGTATCCAAGAAAACTTCCAGGATAACATGCTACCATATCAACTGAGATAACGTCTCTATAATCGTATTTAGTATTCCATAATCCACCGTGTCCGTATTCCACACAACTGTGTTGGACATCTTCAAGAAATTCCAGTCGTGTCGGTTTCCATGAATTTTTCTCCTGAGCAGCAACTGATGGAACGGTAAAACAATTATTCAGTAATTGTCCAACCTTAATATCATTAGTGGTATATTTTAATGCAAGATTTTTCATTTCTTCGTGGAGAGATTCTGTACGATAAATATCACCATTAGACCGTACATACTGATCATGATAATCAGATTCCGAACTTTGAAACAGCCAAACAGATACAGGGTCACTTTTACTGATATTTCTGATAAAATCAAATATACGACCATTATAAAATTTAACCGTTCTGTCTCGTGGAAATAGTGTTACTGCCACAGTCCATGCATGTGCGTTATGATCAATAATATCTATCGAAGCTCCTCTTGATTCATATTTCGATTTATACAAAATCTCTCCGGTTAACGTATTCACTGTTATTGGGAATTTTAATTTCTTTCCCAGCTCAGCAACGTCGCTGATAGATGCTCCTGTATCTCTAACTGCTTCTGCCCATGTATTTATTTTTTTACGTCGAAAATCTGTTAACCGTTTCCGCGTATCGCGTTTGTGAAGTGTTCTGTAACCCGTTCAGCTACACAGTTTATTCTTGACAGTTTCATAGGTCTGAGATCATTAACGTTAGGTTTATTATTTAACGGATATATTGCGTACACAACCGCAGTCACAGGGTATGATCATTCGTAATATGGTTTGTCAATACCGGTCAGTATTCCTGGTTTGGAATTTTTACCGAGAACAATATTATTTCCTGACTGCATGCGGACAGGATCACGTTTGTCACGTATAATCCAAGTATCGTCGTCTGTCTTTACAATAAATTTTATTAAAATAAAATATCTTTGAACATCAAGGTAGTCAATAATCTCTCTTCCTCGTTTGTCATTCATTACTTCGACAGTATTTCCAATTATGAATGTCAACCACACATGAGCCGCACCATCGTCGCGAAATTCTTTCTTGACTTCACGGATACATTTAGTTATATCCTTATTCGTTAAAGCCAGATCTTGCATCGGAAAACTAAATTTATATTTCTGCAGTCTGTCAAGACCAAATCTAGCTCCCGCTGAGACGGCGGAAGGTTCAGTTGTGGATAATTCCTGCATTATTATAATTAAGACAAATATATATTTAAATTGAATTTTAATTATGTATATATGATTCAAACAAAGAATCAATGCCATTGGCTCAAAATCGGGTATACGTCTCTTTGTAACAAAACTTACGTAAACGAATTCTACGGTTATCACATGCAGTGCGTTAGACACGGCAGTTTAGGACCAAAACCGTGTGTGCGGTGTGGTGTTGGAGTCAGAGGAAAAACTCAGCTGTGTGTGTAATGTGGTGGTAAAAAATACAGAGAGCTGAAACAATATTACGATAAAAAAAATAACACCTTAACATCGTCAGGTGAATCTCCTATAAAAACCGCAGAAGATTATCTCGCCAGATTTTCAAAATAATGATTTAGACAAATAATATTATTATATAAATGGAGCAAAATGAGTTTGTGAAACATCCAATCATTACAAATTATAAAGCATCTCGTGATGGTGTAATTACGCACTGTAGATTAAAAAAAAAAACAGTAGGCACTGTTGATAATATTGGTTATCTTAGATTTACTGCTTGGAAAAAAAGATATTTATCACATAGGTTCGTGTTCGAGTGTTATTTTGGACTAATCAAAGATGGACTTGTAATCGATCACATCAGTGGTGATAAACTTGATAACTCGCTTCGTAACTTGCGAAATGTTAAACAAAGTCAAAATTGCAAGTCCGGAAATTCTGGCGGCGGCGCACGATACGCAAGGGCTGTTAAATCTGTAAATACAGAGACTGGCCAAGAAATTATATTTAAATCAATTAATTCTGCTGGTAAACATTTTAACATAGTACCACCTTCAGTAAAATACGTGGCAGATAATATCACAAAATCTGCATTTTCAAAACAATTTGGACAAAAAAATCAAATTTCAGTATATCATTATGGTATCAGATGATTAAGCGAGACAATTCCGTCAAGCATAACTTAGTAAATCAAGCAGTTGTCGTGCTTGTTGTACTCCGTTACTGTTATATGACAGCAATATTTTCTTATTTTGCTTGCGAATGTTTGCCAGTAAGCATGGATATATTTTTCCTTATTGTATGTGTTATTTCGTCCATTATAATTTCATAAAAATAATAAATATATCGTTCATAAAAATGATGTGTAATTGTGTGTACACTAGTCCGCAGCAAAATCCATTTGTCCTCAAAATACATGTATGTAACACAACAATAGATTTATACAGTTTGAATGCCCCATAGGACACTAATGTTTCCAAGAAGCCCATTGTTCCATCATGTAATCCGATAACCTGGGTCACACATTGTCTATGTTAGATTATCGGCAAATATATCTCAACTGTGTGAATAAATGTACATCAGGTTATTTTTAGACAGCAGTAAGTATATTACCATCTGGCATGTGTTCATGTAACTGATTGATGTTTTAGTATCCTTGGCAACGGTTGGCTACATGAATACAGACACTTTTAACTTGGCAGAAATGCGGGTCTCATATACTATAGATTTCTCAATTTAACAGTGCATTTGGAAATTGAAATAAATTCACATTTTACAATAATTGTGATTTTATTCAGAAATCCACACTACAGTTTACAATAATTGTGATTTTATTCTGTATACTTACGTAAGTGCCTGCGCTTCAGCATTAGGTAACTTCATAATAATTTTTTAGACACATATATGTAAGGAAATCCGGTGGTCTAGTGCTAACGCGTTGGATTATCATACTCAAGGTCCTGAGATCTATTCTCGTGACCGGCACATTGCCGGCGGGGGCGATATTATGCCAGAATTTTCTTATTAGTTGGGCTCCGCCAGCCCTCGAAATTCAACAGAAATTTGTACACTCTCCACCATGTCACTTGGTGGGTGTGTTTTTACACTCCCCGGGTTGATTATGGGGGAGAGTGTGTAAATTTTTATTGAACATAGAGAAGGCCCCGTTGTATGTCCGTCCTTAAGATAAGTTAGTTAAGTCTACATGTTTGCACTGTCCTTGGTGTTTGTACTGTCCTTAATGTTGTGTTTGTGCTGTCCGTACTGTCCTTAATGTTGTGTGTGTTTGTGCTGTCCGTAAGATAAGTTTATATGTAACCTCTGATCCTGCTAGGATGTTCTTTGACAACCTAGGGGGTCACATGGGGTTGTAACTGTGCTGTATGTTTCGTCTGATTTCGAATTTCCTCTGATTCTGCTAGGATGTCATTTGGCAACCTAGGGGGTCACATGGGGATTAATTCGAATGCCTCTGAGCTTGCTAGGATGTTGTTTGGCAACCTAGAAGTTCACATGGGGTTGTGTTGTGATTATATGTTTTATAAATTTTTATTATTTAGAAATATTTTATTTTATTAATATCATTCTGATTTAGAAATATTTTTATTTTAAACAAACATTTATAATATAATGAATTCTGAAAATATTAATGTTATTATTTCTGCGATTAAAAAATTACAACATAACGGTATAAATATATCTGATAATCTTAATCCTGAAAAAAATTCTGTGTGATTTTGAATCATTAGAACAACGGAAATTAGAGAATAGATATACTTTGCCATTTGATTATAAATTCATGAAGTTTATCCAGCAGGCAATGTTACAGTCGCTGGCAACAGTTACAGATAATCAAGTGAAGCTGTTTGTACCTCTCTCACACGCTATTGACAAAATTAAGTTAGAATTATCTCATGAATACGAATAGAAAATGATTGTGAACTTTCGTATAAGACAGCTGAGGGAGGATTGTGAAAATGATATTGAAAGTGATAATGAAGGTGGACCCACTAACGGAGTCAATGTGGTAATGGCTAAACAAAATCCCTGGCAAAATTGACAGAGTCGAACTATACAGTTTATTTATTTATAATACAATAATATTTATTTTTTTATTCAGATTCTGATAATAATATTTATTTAAAATAAAAATATTTTTAAATCAGATTATAATAATAATATTTTTTTTTCTGTTTGGGTATGATAATTACGATTTACCCCATCAGAAGTAAAAAGAAATTATTTTGATCCGAGTTAGATTCGGACATTTTTTTTCTTTTTTGTTTTACGATGACGCATTATGATCGGATATACAGATTTATACTTAAAACCTCATTTTGCAAATCCAGAATGCGTCCTATTTGGTCTGTAAGTTTGAAATGTATCCTTGATAATAACGGATTATGTACATGCAGATAAACGGGGTTAATTGGTTCTGATACAATTAAATACCCAGGCGGCACTTGAGGTGTGAATGAATATAATATATATCCTTGCTGGGCCTGGCTAGACTTTGAAAGATCTACTTGATAGCTGCCATCAGTTACATCACATACTAGATTGACTGCGATCGTTGATGTTATATTAACAATACCAGGTGATATATGACGGCCTCCACCGTATGGATCATTATTATGTTTAAGAATAACCGGTGGCGGGGCTATTTTTTCCATGATTCAATTGCTCCGGGATAATATTCTTCAATAAGATCAGTTAATGATTTTTTCATTTTAGAAGTATTAAACATTGGAATTATAAATGTTTGTAAATCTTTTTCTGTTATTTTGTAATGATCAAGAAATAATTGTCTTGATTCTGGACCTCTATAACGTCCAGTAACATCAGTTACACTGTCTATAATACTTCGATTGGCGATGTATAAATCAAAAAACAACATATTTATGTGTTGTATTGCTTCGATTATTTGTTTTTTTACATCACTGTTGTAATTATCTTTTAATGAGATTAATAAATTTATTAAATTTTTAGATACTTTCAGATATTCAATATCAAATCTCTCCGTAAAATCTCTAAAAAATTCTTCATCAAATAATGCCTGATTCATTTTGGGGATTCTTTTACCATCATAATCGGTAAAATAACGGTCATTATCGCTTGGATCATATTCAAATCCTATATTATGCCATGGATATTTTTGTTGATATTCTGGGATTTGAATAAAAAAAAATTTCCGTTGTGAGAAATTCCTTTTTGGTAAGTTCTGGAATTCCATTATAAACCGGTGCAACATCAGGCCATCATAACACGGATCTGATCGAACTTTGATAAATATCGACAACGTAGTCAGCCGAATTTATTTCAATCGCCGATGAAAATGTTGGTTCGTAAACAGTAATTGCTATTTTGGATTCTTTTCCTGTAATAGATTTAATTCTACGTTGGAACTCATCATTAATCTGTTCTATTTGATAACTGCCCGTTGAAATTCCAACAACTAGCCAATCAGGAGCTCCATCAGGTTTATTCTTATTTGCAAACACAACTGAATTGTTTGCTGGTAGTCCACCAAACGATTTTGATCTAATATTTGGCCAGCTGTGATAAACTCGTAATTGTGCTAGCGCTATTTCTTTTGCTGGAATTGCAGTTGGAAAGTTAACGCTAAATTCTGGACTGGTTGAACTTAATGATATCATTGTAGTTTTTGTATGCGTAGTATTAGTGACGATCTGTTGTAATAGTTCGCGCGATCTTTGATCTGACATTATTATTACTGTTATTATTTTAAATCGGGAACTGTTTGATCATTTATTTTTTCGCCTTGGCTATTGTCAAGGAATGCTTCATTGTAAATTTTTATTATCGTTGTGAACTCCTCATCGGATATTTTACCATCACTGAGATATCACGAGAGATACGATGCTAGTTTATTGCGTGCAGACACCGACGTGTGTAGTTTTATTATATACTTGTGTAATTTGGTGTCTGTACATGTAGCTATCTTTTTGCGATAATACTGAGGATACCTGCGCATGTTGCTGCCGTTGAAACGACAATTGTTACAACTGCAGGTGCTGTCATTGTTATTGTTGATAGCAATACACCTGCGGACGCGATGATAGCAGAAACTAAATAAACAATTATATCAATGATAACCACACGCCTGCGATATTTTTTTACTTTTACTGTATAATTGCCAACGATATTTTTTAGTTTGGTCTGACACTCACATACTTGATTGTATCTGTAACGATCCACGTCAATGTGGGACTGGGGCCCCTGGGTTTGATTCATTATAATTAAGTCATTTAATTAAGTAATTAATTGAGGGGTTTCAGCTACGAATTCCAGACACCACCAGTAAGACACCGGGGTTAATGTTTTGTCAGATGGTTCCAGTATAAATTCTTCTTCGACATCTTTATTTAATATAATAGATACAGTTCCAGAAAAAACATCGAATGAATGACGCCATGGAAATGTAGTAAATATCCTAAATTTTTCTTTACTGAATACAGACAGCCTGTACACGGCAGTTACTTCTGCGGTATGTTTGATGGTGTCATTTTGTGGTGTCCATGTTGCTGATCCTGATGCTACTGTGTATACCACATTGATGATCTGCTTGTGAGGAATTTTAATCAGATTCGTTTTTTCAACGATATTAGGGATTCCACTAACAATATCGTTGATTTTTGTGTTAATGTCAGCGAGTTTAATATCTACAACCACTGGATTACCAAAAAATTCATATACAGATCTGTTTATGTTTCTACGAAAATTCAAGAATGTTTGTACGTGATTGAAAAAATCAGTTTTGAATGCGGTCATTTCATCGTTGATTGTTGTTAATGATGTCACCGTCGGAATGTTGCTATACGTATTTTTTCGTTGCAGCGTCGAAATCTGATTCTGGTGTTCTGAGATTATTAATATCATTATTATTCATGTTGAGAAATGCACACATTATACCACCGTTGACTAACACAAACTTAGATTCTTGATCATCGACGGATTTTTTTGTTGCTGCGTCTGATTCTGTGGCTGGGTCTCCAAGGTATGTAATTTTATTTTGATTCATGATAATGTAACCAGTGAATGGATCACCAGCTTTTTTGATATAATCGTTAACTGACTTACCGGAATCTTGTATTTTACCTTGATCAGCAAAAGTAACGATATTGTTAACAACCGCAGTGGGAATTCGTATAAGCATCTGACAGTTGCATATTATTTGTCTTTAATCGTCCTTGTTTATCCTGAAAAACAACGACTTCATTTTGATCCACACTTGTGATATTTAATAAATCATCGATTTCATTTCTGAGCTGATCAAGAGTTGCATATTTGGATAAGTCACCTTGCTGAGCTTTACCGCAAGAAGATCTTCCATAAATATCTATCATTATATTTACTAATGTCTGTTTAAAACGTTTGTGCGCGGCTATGCCTGGTGGTGGTATATTCGTGTACGACTTTATGAGGTGGTTTTCCTGGCGGTGCCAGTGAAATTGCGTCGAGTACAGCGAGGGTTTCACGGCCACATACTGGTGGATCTGTTAATTTTTGTGTTGGTAATGCTGAATACCAGATTGGAATATCACCGGCTAAATTACTATATCGTAAAAATTCTTTTGGTGGTGACAACCCATACGAATCAAAAGAAACAATTTCACGTGGATCAATCGCGAATGCAACCCAATGAGTACCTTGAACAGAGTTTTTATCGAGATTAATAATGCCAATTTCAATATTGTTTGGTTGTTTTGGTAATTGATCACGCATAAAAACACCTCTGAAGTTTTTATGTTCAGTTGCTTAGCAGCATCAAGTAAATCAAAATTAGACATAGGAAGAATCATCGAACTGTCCCGGGCAGTCTTAGACCTTTTCCGTACCAGTGAGGAGTTCCTGGAAGTCTTAGACCTTTTCCCTTTTTCTTGGAGGTTTTTATTCCGTGACCTGTTGCTTTCTTTAATGCCATTCCAGCAGCAGTTCCAACAGCACCTAACACAGCTGCTTTTGCAACAGCTGCGGCGGCAGCGGCTATTAATGCTGGTATAGCTGCAAGAAGTGGAAATATACCACCCGTTTTAGCGATGTCTTTAATGGCACTCGCAGATAGATTAAGTCGTATGCCAGACTTTGATTGTTTGGCTTCATTGAAGTGCCTATACTGACGTTCCGATAATGATAGTTTATTCGGACCACCTGCGATTTATTCTCGCTTTAGTGATATTTTTACCGCACAATTATTTTTTGATGATGACTGTAGCTTTTTAATCTGACCAGGAGTCAGAGTAACACTAACATATTGACAAGACATTTTATAATTATCATCCTGATTTTAAATCAGGGATTTAATTATATGTTTTCTACTGGGGCATCAATAACTCTCATTCGTCCACCAACACCTTCAAGTAGCATCGTCTTATCGCTAAGTATAACAGCGGTTGCTCTGTAATTGGCAATAGCTCCTCGGTTTACGCGAGCTTGAAAGTGTATATCAACGACAGATTGTCTGAAGAAATCCAGGTGTTCCAGTGAAAAGTAATATATCGGATACAACGTTGTAAAATCCAGCTGAGATATTTGTAAACCGGAATCAATATTTTGATCACGCCCCATAAATGCCATTAAACGATGATATGCACGTGCTACATGATTTTGATCGAAATTCAGTAATATATCCTCGGAGAGTTCTTGATGTCCGTTTATTCTCAGTGAAACCTCGGAAACACCGAGTTTGTTAAATATCATTATACTATGTGTTTGTGAGTTTACTCGTGCAGCATCTTGGAGCGCAATAAATATATGTCGCGGTGGAAACACACCTTGCTGTGACGCTATTTTCCATGTAAATAAACCATTAATTGTACTTTGAACACTATCTGTGGTCATCGTTAACCATGATAACGTTGATTTACCACCTTGACTCATAAAAGAAAGTAAACATTCTTCTTCAGGTAGTGTTGGAGTCATTACTGGCATCCACAATGAAAGTTCTGTTAGTATTACTTTACCAACATCAACAACAGCAACAGGTCGCCAGATTGCATCATCGTCTGTAGCTTTTCTTACAAGTACAACTGTATGTTTGGCTCCAAAAATAACCTTTCTGACATTTCTGCAAAATCCAAAGATATGTGACAGTGGAATTGCACATGAAAATCTTCTACTTCCATCTTTCAGCATTGATCGACGTGCTGCGAATCCTAAGTTAAAATTTGGATTAGCACCATGAACCACCGACCACACATCAGCGTCGGCGTTGTCAGCAGCGTTTCTTGGTCGTCTCATATGATATTGTCAGATGTCAGCGTGGTTAGAAGTATCTTTCATAAACATCATTGACGGACCAGCTGATCTTGAGTAATCTTTGCTGTATCTTGCAAGGCCCAATATCGTTGTGGCAACGTCAACATCTTTTTGAATCGACTCAATATTTCTTCCGTCAATCATGTACGTAGCGCTGTCGAACAACGCCATGATGCCATTATTGACAAAACCAACACTAATTTCAGCTCCATATTCAGTATTATCCGTTTTCAAAATTTCTCGTTCAACCTCGATAAATGCTTCAACGGGTAAGAAATATCTACTCGTATCTTGAACATGTAGTTCAATTCGTCCACGCTGATTTGGTTGTCGTGCGTCATAAGAATAATATTGATAATCGCGCACAGACTCATCTTTGAGTACTGGTGCGTCCATGTCGAATGCGGGATCAGATATACACTTGAACATCTTTATTATTATCGTGTTCGTCTCACACGAAGACCGCTTCCAGCTATCAGACTAGCGGTTATATTTTTTTCTTTTTCTGACATTGGTACACCAGCTAACTCTGCTAGTTTTTGATTAGCAGCTTGATTTATTATTTGACTGACATTTGCGGGATCACTTCAGTGCTGGCCAGTTTCACTGGTGGCTGAGGTTTTCGTCGTATTAATCGTGTTAGTCTATCCTTGATTGCTGAGAATGCTTTACTAGCAACATCACCAACAGTGCCAATACCTTTTTCACGAACAACGTCAATAGCTTTCATTCCCAGTTGCTTTGCAAGCGGTATTGCTTTTGGGGCTATCCTTCTAAATAGACCTTGAACAACATCACCTAGTCCATCTCCGTAGATCGTTTTGTATACTGGTAATCGTGAATTTATTACCCTGACCATGGTTGGTCTGCGTTGAGTATTATGTATGATCATCTTATTATAGTCATTGCATCTAATTACATACTCAATCACTGTGATAATCATCGGCGATTTCATTAATAAGGGACCGATAAACACCATTATCCATAACACCGCCTGTAAATAATCGTTGACAAATATCAGCTGCTTCATTAATGATTTCTGATGAATTATTACCAGCTCGTTTTCCTCCAAAGAGGATTTCTAGTCTTTCAACATCAGCAAGAACGTTATTGGGACATGGAGTAATAAGACCACTTCCAGTGGCACCCGGGGGGGGGGGAACTTGTATTATTTTCTTCTTCGATGTCAGATGGTATGTAATATTGTTGTGGTTCCGGAGAAAGAGTAGGAAGAGGTTGTTTTTCTTTCTTCCTTGATTTCTTCTTACTTGTTTTTGGTGGTGCTTTTTGTTCTTTTACATGTAAAACTTCTTCTAAATGAGCTAATTCTTCTCTGCGTCGAATTTCTTCTGCGCGGATTGCTTGATTAAATAATTTAAAATTAGGATGATCATCAGGAACTTGAGTATTTGCTGGTATATTAGCATAAATCTTAAATACTGTTTTAGTCCAGTCTTTTTTTTGTTATTGTTACACCAGGTTTTAAATACTTTTTTTTTTTAATTAGAATCTAGTGCAACATCAATTGCTTTTCTTGCATTTTCCCTGATAGATGCAACCTCGTCATCGCGAAATTTTTCTATTGCTGGTTGTTTTACTTTTGATTGTGGTTTTTCAGGATAAAGCTGGCCAGTATCCCTAAGTATTTCTTGTGATTGAATATCAGCTATTTCACCTGGAAGTCCTCTAAGAATTTTTTTTTTTGTTGTTGTTTTCTTAGTTCTTTCTGCTATTTTTCCAGTTGCTACCGCGGTTTGTTGCAACGTGGGAAGAAGACCTCTAGTAGCTTCTGTAAATTCTTCGGTAGCTTTCCTAACCCCTTCGGTAGCTTTCCTAACCCCTTCGGTAGCTCTAGTAACCGGTTTAAATAATTCTGCGATATCCTCTGCAAATTCAGCTTGAGACTTCTGACGCGCTTGTAGTTGTTGCTTGACAGAATCACGGACGGGTAGATATTTTTTAATTGCCTGTAGTCGCTCTCGCGCTAGTTTAGATCTATGAGATTCCATTATTGATATAACAATGATTTAATTATAGCAGCAGGGAGGGTGAACGACCAGCGTTGAGTGACCAACACGTAAACGAAACACACCATAAAATAAAAACGCGCGTCAGTGATGATGTAACAAAATGAGCTAACCCAATTAGAGAAATCTCATGGCCTGACAGAGGTTTTGGTTTAACGTTATTTGACCTTGAGATTTCATTTTCGTAGGAAGTTTTATTTTTCATAAATAAAGTCTCCAACAAAAATGGTCTGTTCACCCTCCCTGCTGCTACTTTCTACTAGTAGTTCAGTCAGGAGTGTCTCAGTAATCGCTACAAAAACTGTTGAAATCGTATGACACATCAAGGTCTGTTGAGACTGGAGACATGGGAAAGAGTTGTGATTTCTGTGATTATCAAAGTTTCCTTACATATTAAATAAATCTGAGACAGAAAGCATGTAAAGGAAGTGTGAAAAGTACAGTGTGATTGCTTATTCCTTCCTGATACCGCAGAGTCTGATGTTTGCTATCAGTGGTTTAATTGAGTTTTGGTGATAATCCTCAATGACCAACTTCATTTTTTGCAGCTCATTGTTTTAGCAATATATGTAACGATGTCATTGGCCAAGAATGAATCGATATGGGTATTGTTGTAAATCTGTCATAAAAGGATACGTGCGTGTACTTCTTCTTATTATTATTATTAATCAATATTTAAACGTTCCTTTTTAACCCGGGCCTTTTCTGTCCTGGTCCTTTCTGACCCGTTACTGGCCTTTCTGGACCGGACCTTTTCAGACAGTCATTTTGGTGTTACCCCCCTCCGATGGTGTCACTCGGTGCGGTCCGCACCCCACCCCCTCGAGTGACGCCACTGATTATATCCATAAATCATATGTCCAGACCTTATTCGATATATACGCTGTGACACAAATGGTAGCTGACCAGATATATACATACGACTTCTGCTGAAACGTATGTAACTGTGTATAAAATATTGTTCATATGTGTATATGTTTCCCAGGATAGTCACACATTGTCACCCATGTTAATTTGTGAATGAGTGTGCGATGATACCTGATTATGTGCATGGTCTTGTATTTTTTAAAATATTTTTTTTTAACATAGCCAATTACAAAAACTGAGGACCACGTGATAGAGGGGTTAGTCATGACCAAATGTGTTATCCTCGTTAAAGAAAGTTTACTATTATTATTAGCAGTTGTAGTAGTACGCTAGCGTACGCTCCTAGGTCAGTGTGAGTTCTCATTGTCATTAGCCAACAATGTTTTGAAATGCCGTGTGATAAAAAAACAAAACAAAAAAAAACCCAAATATTTTTGTGTTAAATATGTTTTATCATCAACCAAAGCATTAACTTAGAGCACGCTCCACACGGTGAGGAATTCTCAAAAGTTACATGTTGACATTATTTATTGTTACGAATATAATACTTTACATGTGTGTGAAATACATTTGATAACCAGTCACCGGTTTCAACTGGTTTGCGTCTCTCCTTTTGCAGCCCCCACGTACACTATGAAGTTGTAACGAGCAATCAGTCTTTATGCATAAGAAAGATCATGGCGGCAAACGCTGAGAAAAGCAAAACATGTGACTGAAATTGTGATTATTTTGCGAAATATTTGTGAAGACAGCCGCATTTGCCGCAGGAAGATTATCTGGTTTATAAATGTCTCGAAGAAAAGTTGGTTTTAAGGATGAAATTACACCCCAACCATCTGGATGTGACACAAAACTTTTCTTCTGTCAAGACTAAGAGCTTAATTGTCCATTAAATCAACTCTTTCAGGCTGATTGTAGTCAATTTCTGCTTAGCAAAGATATCAGTATGGCTGTGTCTGACGCAATATCCGAATTGAACAGTGTCTTAGAGGCTTGGAGCAGAGAAAGCTCTACGGTTGGAATAGATCCTGTTCCAAAACTCAAGAGGTATCATGGACTTGTTGGTTTAATCGCATTTTAGCACTTTTTCAGAATCATACTCCTTTTACAGTGATACCTGATGACCCCTTGTCGGAAGTTTATGTATTACATCACCCGTATTGACACACTGCACAAGACTAGTTCTTTCTTCAGGTTGCTAGAAACACCGAAATACACGTTTTTACTACAATACACTTTAAGGCGAATAGAACACGAAATAAAAAATTAATAATTAAAGAAATTCAAATTAAACTTGGATTTAATGATCTTATTTTGATACGAATTAATTGCATTTTTGATATTTGTAGCAAAATTTGTGTACTAAGGACGCTTAGTCATACTAGTCCTACAATGTAAGACGCATCACCCCAATATTTTTCTTCTGGGTGGGTGATGGGTCTTACTGCCTAACTAATGGTGCTGCATAGCGTGTTTTGATGTCAACTAACAGTGTAACAAAAGTCAAATTTTCAGGAATGTCACACACAACTGGCAACCAATAACGACGCTTTTCTACAAAATAAAGTTATAGTGTTTTTGTCAGACTTTACTTACCCTGATGTCTTTTCTCTAATAAATTCAGATTCTCACAAAAGAAATGGACCTGCTTTTAAGTCTCATTGGCCTACATTTCAGTTGGCTGGAAAGTGCTGAAATCGGGTTAGGAAATGCCGAAATGGGGTTAGGTTGAAATATTATTCTTTAACGAAATGAATAAAAAATATATTATGCCTATTGGAACTATAAGCAACGTTTCGTTTCGTTCAAGAAACGTATCCCCCACATGAACCTACTTGAACATACTTCGGCATACCCTCGACTACCGTTGCATTGCAACAAATTCAAATGTATGTCAATGGAACATGAAAATGTGTCCATTTGCTAGTGTGATATTTTGATTCCACCAGGATAAAGACAGCACAGAAAGGATATTAATTACACATAAATTAGTGGAAGAGTGTCGATATAGGCTGCCAAGTGTGTGAGACATTCCTTAAACTTTGACTACTCGTTCCGATGTCAACCGACATTGGAACAGGCTATGCAAGGCCGTTATTTGGGTAGTAAGACATAGCACGTAAACAAAAACAACGTGCTATGTCTTACATTGTAGGACTGTTAGTCATACCTGATTGGACAGATATGATGAATGGCAAATTATAATATATGCAAGAAAGGGATTAAGAGTGCAAGCTTTAACAAGTCAGGATATGTGATAACAGACAGACAGGTCAGAAAAGCATTTATTGTTTAATAAAAAAAAGACGTATTGTGCATCTTTGGCAAAATTTTATACTTTTACTTAGTTTCATACATTTATGATTATGTTCCTCTCAGCCAGAGATCACTGCTACAAAACAGTAGTGTCAGAGTTATTATATCAGACCTGTTCATCTGATAAAATCAGTTACAAAATCTTCTAAGTATACATTTGTCAATAAACAGTTTGTGAGAAACAAGAAAAAAATGCATTCATTGAAATATATCATTCACACACACACACACACACACATATATAGATATATATATTTATATATATATATATATATATATATATATTCATTCATATTGAGCTTGTATAATGATAATAATAATAAGACAAATTTCATATCATTTAATTTCAGTGTTGTTAGTTCCACAGGTAAAATATGCAGAAGTGTGATTACATGTACATGTACCAGGAGTTTATTAACAGCAACTATCTAGTTTGTTTTCTGAATAATTATATGTTGAGGTAAAGGAAGCAGCACTTTTTTCTTCAAAATTTACAGTGAGAAATTTATATATTAATGATTCAATGGATGTATCATCTTCAAGAATCTGGATTGTTCAATTTTAATTTTCATGTATAATTGTAGCAAAATTTACTCTTTTCTTACCTTAGGTTGGGGCTTAGCCTCCCTCCTTCAAACTTCCCCCTCCCCCACAGGCTTTGCCCTGCACATGGCCATAGAACAATTAATTTTACTATATATTCTCTACATTTGTATCTAAGTACTGAACTTTCCACTGTGTGACAATCAATACAGATCATATGTTCACCTGCATTTTTTTGAAAGGCTTGACTGTCAACAAACCAACGTGCAATGGAACACAAGATTTCACTTCTGGATCATCACCAAGACCTTATTACTCACTGTACACTGTCGCCAAAACACACACAGACAACCACACCATAAGTTCATATTCTAAAGAATAAACAATTGCCTTTAAATTCATACCAAGAATGCCTAAATCTAACTCTTGTGTCACCACCAAACAGAGACAGGAAAAAATGCTGTAAAAATAGACTGGGACTACATTCGTGGGTACTGAACCAGAATTATTAATTGTGGCCTGATTCCTGATATATGTGGCCCCATTGACCTCAGGCCTGTCTTTCAGTATTGTGTTTTTTTCCCAACTTTTACCCATGTGTATCCCCATTGGAGGAGGTCCCACAAACCTCACGCCCACTTTGGCAACTCATCCTCCAACTTTAAATATGATGGAAGGCCATTGGATTGTACACATACTGGAAGTCATTTAGGTATATTAGACTGGAGCCAGTCAACAAATCCAAAGAATTAAGATGTTTAAAAACAAATGAAACTCGTACTATATTGATAGCTAATTATATTCTCTTAAGGTGTCAATTTAACATTTGTAACTGTCAGCAGAAGAATTGTGCTCTTACATTGCATGCATAATTGTCATTTGCCTGCTTTATTTACTGAATAGATTTGACTGTTTTTGTACAAGTCAGTTTAATGCTCTTTTCATAATTGTTTGGCAAGCCTACAACATGCAGGGGGTGTTCAAGTATTAATGAAATTTTTTCTTCAGATTTTTTTATTACAATGCAAATTGAAGCAAAAGTGAAATTGTAAATGTTGTAAATGACACAAAGAATTGCATAAAATGTCACATCTGCATTCTCATCTATTATGGTGGACCATGCTACTTTGGAAATGACAGCATGAGGACCTTTAAGTACATTCGTGTATTTAAAAAAAAAAAAAAATAGGTAAATATAGTGTATTGATTAGATAACCATTTTGATATAGATAACGAAAGAAGTATGGCCTAACCGTTTACTTAAAAAAGTTAAATTATGTTTATTCATCGACTTCTAGCTATAGAATCTCTTTCTTTGATTATCAATGTCTCTGTTTCTGCCCCTCTGCTCCCCCTCTCTCACTCACACACACGCACACATACAAACACACACTTTCCCATTCAGACAAAGCAACTCCCTGGAGTGGAAAAAAATCAGGATGTGGCTTATTTAAAAGTAGGAAAATCTGGATTTGTTAAAATGTACAAAAAGAAAATTAAAATGTGTATATTATTTAAAGACATAAATTCTTTGAAGGTTCCTGTTTAAGGCTTTATTTTATATGGAGGAAGGAGGTGCAGCTTCCCTGACCATGCCTGGGCACAGCAAAATCATAAATCCAACACAGACAGACAGACAGATATGCACCCTATTTTTATTGAGGAATAATACCTATATTTCATTCAACATCACTAATTGGTCAAGGCATGTTTTGTCGATATTTTTGGGGTCATTGTATTGTTATTGTTCTTGTCATCTTCATCACTGTATTTTGTAAGTATTGTGCAGGTACCCTATTGTATTTTACCGATAGAACACAATGAAATCACTCCTATTTTGTGAACAGCATGTACATGCTGACCCCAATATGGATGCCATTTTAGTGTTGAAGTTCCTTTAGGTATTAAAATGACAAAAACATAACAGTGTTAGGGACAGCTTGTTGGAAGTCAATTTAAAAATTTTAAATCAATCAGTATAAAGAGTAAAGTTTTGCATATTTTATTTCCTTGATGCTTTTCATTTTTAAAATCATTGAGGTTGTTACGATCTGCTAAGGGGAGGGCGAAAACAATTGTCGTGCTGAATTTTTAAGTCATTCCCCTAAATGCTGACAGGCAAAAACTGAAACTATACTTGTCATTGGACTACTCCTACTTTTGAGCTCTCTATAATAATTGTCATAATTTTCATTTGAAAATCTGTGAAAGACAGTGGAGCAGTTGAATAGACCAAATTCAAAACAGATTTATCCAGAATTGGATTACATAAGCACCA
Organism: Megalonaias nervosa; assembly: GCA_016617855.1. Lineage (NCBI taxonomy): Eukaryota > Metazoa > Mollusca > Bivalvia > Unionida > Unionidae > Megalonaias > Megalonaias nervosa. Next base: position 77,021 of record JAECUM010004062.1, on the reverse strand, counting down.
CTTAACCTTTGTACTGATGGCCTGTAAAAAAAATACTGAATAGGGACTTTTTAAAAAGCAAATGCAATGTTCTAATGTATGTTGTACCCATTGTGAGGATTGATAAATAACTTGAACTTTAATCATATAGGCACCATGGGGTAGAAAAATGTTGAAAATCCATGGCTGTCACCATTCGGTCACCAAGCACTGAAAATCTGGTTGGTAAATTAATAAGGTTGTCCCTAAGCTTGCTGTAATTAAATTTATTCAGTATTCATATACACTGTATGTATGTATGTATGTATGTATGTATGTATGTATGTATGTATTGTTACGAATATGTAATTAAATTACTTGTGTGTTAGTTTTAAATTCTTTTTTATTTTAATTTTGTTTCGTTACATTTTAATCTAATGATAATTTTCATTGGATTTGAATCTCTTTTCCGAAAATTGGTTTGACCTGATTAGATTATAACAATTTCTTCAGCACTATTTTTGGCTCACCTTGGTTCATAGTTTTTGTAAACATTGAGTGAAAACGATTGGCTATTGCCAAGGTCATTTACAACCTACGTGTTAGCTCTGTTGTAAACGGTTTTATTTTGAAATTCATTTCCAGCGTGAGAATCTGATTCTTAGATAGGGCTATTCTAGCTACGTGATAAATGGCATTTTTTTAAATTGCGATGTTAAAATTAGTGGTCACGTCGCCTATCACGTGAGCTACCATGTGATCTAAAATCGAGGCTTAAAACAGCCAATTGGTATTAAATTTATTCACTCGTAATTTTTACACCTCAGAGCTCAAGGTGTTTTATTGTTGAAGCCAGATTGTTTTTGAAGTTCATCTGTTTTTTGGAATTTAATAATTTATTCTCTAGAAGACTAAACAAGTGTACTTTTTTATAAAAATTTCTGGGACAAAGAAATTTAGTGGAAATTTATTCTGGAATTCTAAACAGAAACACTATAAACTCTGATTCAATCGAGGATCTGTTACCATCAGTACAAACACCTAATCTGAAGTCATCGCCTCCATATTGTAATTTCATCAAGATTTGAACCTGGATTCAATTAGAACTGTTTAGTGATAGAACTTATATTTTTCAATCCTAGGATTAAATTTTGGATTATATTCACAAACCATAAGTCTTATTTCCTATTTTTACATTGTTTTCTAGGGAAATAAATTATTTTATTAAAATTTACAAAGCTTGTTGACATCACTCTTTTCTTTTGTTACATTTGTATGAGCCTACACGTAACAATATATATATATATATCTATATATATATATATATATATATATATATATATATATATATATATATATATATATATACAGGGGTCAAGCTAGACTCAAATTTTAGGGAGAAGTGACTTCTCCTTTTGGTCAGAACAGGGAGAAGTGGAAGCTGAACAGGGAGAAGTGAGACCAAAGCAAAAAACACGATATATATATATATATATATATAGATATAGAGCTGCATTATCTTATTTTAATGTGCTGTTTCTCATTATGCTTTTAACAGTTTTAAGCAATGTTGAAAAATATGTTATATGTTTATTATCAACACATTTTGTACGTGTATAAAAATTATTATATTCATACCCATTCAGTTCATACTTGTAGTATATGTGTGTTTGGATTGAGGCAAATACAGTGTGTTTTGGCCATATGACCTAAAAAGCACATCAGAAGCTATACATTGTAATTAATTTTAACTGATAGCAGTAACAAGATTAGAATCTTGTACTCTTGTACAAGATTAGAGTCTTGTACAAAACACAGACCATTTCTCCATCTATGTCGACTTGACAAAGGCCTTTGATCCTGTCAGCAGAGAAGGCTTGTGGAAGGTAATGGCCAAATACGGATGCCCGGGAAAATTTATATCCATGGTGCAGCATTTCCACGACGGCATGCAGGCACGAGTCCTGGACAATGGACAGACATCTGAACCATTCCCAGTAACCAGTGGCGTCAAGCAGGGTTGTGTTCTGGTACCAACACTATTCAGTCTATTGTTCTCCGCCATGCTGACTAATGCTTTCAGAGACGGAGATGTTGGAGTCGGCATCAGGTACCGTACAGATGGAAAACTGTTCAACCCCAGGAGGCTTCAAGCGAAAACCAAGGTTATGACAGATACCATCAGGGATTTCCTATTTGCTGATGACTGCGCCCTCAATGCTGGCTCAGAAGCCGACCTGCAATGCAGCGTTGACAAGTTCTCCAGCTCCTGCACAAGCTTCGGTCTCACCATCAGTACCAAGAAGACTGAAGTCCTGCATCAGCCTGCCCATGGAAAGCCCTATATTGAGCCCAACATCACCGTCAACGGCCAAAAACTCAACGTAGTGAACCGCTTCACCGACCTTGGCAGCACACTGTCACAGAGCGTAACTATTGACGATGAGGTGAACCTCCACATTGCCAGAGCCAGCGCATCTTTCGGCAGACTGTATACCAACGTCTGGAATAGAAGAGGCATCAGCATCCAGACCAAACTAAAGGTCTACAGGGCAGTTGTGCTCCCCACACTACTTTACGCATGCGAAACGTGGACGGTGTACCAACGCCACGCCAGGAAGCAGAACCACTTTCATACAACAAGTCTCAGGAAAATCCAGAACAAGTGGCAGGACAAGGTTCCAGACACTGAGGTACTCACCCAAGCTGATCTCCCCAGCATCCACACCATCCTGATGCAGTCTCAGCTACGCTGGGCGGGACACGTACGCATGCCAGACCACCGGCTGCCTAAGAGACTCTTCTGTGGCGAGCTACAGCAAGGACAGCGATCCCATGGAGGTCAGAAGAAACGCTTCAAAGACAATCTGAAAGCTGCATTGAAAGCGTTCAACATAAAACCTGATTTCTGGTAGCAAGCAGCCAACGATCGAGTCACATGGCATTCCTCCGTGCACAAAGGCTCCAAGTTGTGTGAATCTAGCAGGACAGCAGCAGCGGAGCTGAAGAGGCAAGCCAGAAAAGCGCGTGCCATCAACCCTCCTGGAGATGTTTCACTCATCCCTTGTCCTTTATGCAAACGAACCTTCCGTGCAAAGATTGGCCTTATCAGCCACCTGCGCACACACAGAACAGAACCAGCCCCTACAACCCTCAGATGACTAGAGTGGTCCTCGTCGACTCGACGGACGAACGAACGAAGACAGAGTCTTGTAATTGCAAGTTGGTAAAAATGCTTAATAAACTACCACTTAATTATTTTATTTGCTGCAAGTTTTGTGTAAAATTGCAGTCAAAAAGATTTCTAGGATTCTTTGAAACAACCCCTAATATGTACATAAGAATAAATGCACAAGTGACTTCAAACCATACTCTTCGTCCTGATTTCATTGTCCCGATAAAACATTACTGTAACTATTCATAGACAACACACTGAAGCACTATAGTCGTTATATAACTAAACTGGACCCTTCCCCCCCCCCAACCGAAACATCCAAGAAAAACGTATTGCACAATGCGAGTGCATCTATTTTTAGAAAGAGGGCTTTTCTTAATATAACTACTCACTTTCTTGCTTCGTTACAAAAATTCATTAATAGGACTGCATATTTATGGTTGTATTATTTGTCTACCTACTGGTAATAACGATATGCATTGGTTAAATAGTATTTGCTTTATTACTATTTATATTTTTTGTATTTTCACGAAAATTAATTACGGTATGTGAGAAAACAACCTTGACCTTGCAGCATTGTTTCGAATTCCACAAGAGATCGTCACATGTTTCTGACCTACATTATTAAATATTTAGGCTAAATCTCCTATCACATAATATTTAAACTTTGTTTTCATTATAATATTATATTTTCCCGAATCTGTTTGTCCAATTATTTACGAATACAGACAGTTTAATGAAGTGGTATATCATATATGCAGTGATGTCTGCCGTTAGGGTAACATGGTCATATTCCGACCAGTAGGGTAATTTCAACCGTTGATGTACCTCCCGCTGTTTACAACAAATATATGCAAATTACTTGCTGTGTTCTTTGTTTTTATTTGTGCACGTGCGTATGCAAATTAGTTAAGATGTTTTCAGGAGGGTATCGCATGACAAAACGACGTAATAGCCTCAGTATTCTCGCTTCCGCGTGAGTTCAGAAGCAGCATTCATACATTTTTTTTTTTTTATTAATGACCCTAGTCAGGCATCAATCATCCAAGATTTGTATAGCTTTAAATAACATAATAATTATGCTATTGTAGCTTTAAAATGATGCTTTGTCTCTCAAGAAAAGTAAAAATTGCACCAGTTTTATGACAAATAACAATAATATGCAATGTTCTGTATAGTGGTCGGATTACCCCAGGTTATTTTTCTTAAGAGGGCAATTCCGACCAAGAAAACAAGCTTAAAGAAAATGTAGAATTAGTTTGTATTGAACTTTGAAGAAAGAAAAAAACAGGAATAAATATGTAATTAAAAATATATAAATCTAAAATTAAAGGTATCAGTCTAAATAAAAAATAAAATGTTAATTCCCTCCACAATAATCTCTATAACAACATCCACAATTATCTATGTAGCAATATCGCTTTCTTTCTGCTGTCTCTCTATCTGAAACAAAATAAAAACAATTAAAAACTTTTAAATATGTCAAGATAAACAAAATCTTTGTATTTTATGGATGAAACTTGTATATGTACGGTCGCTATATGGTGGTGGGAATTACACATATCAGAGGTCGGAATAAGCCACGACACGGTCGGATTTACCCCTTTGTATATAGTCATAATAAAATAATTTTTTCGGTAAGAAAAACTCAAATTATATGCTTTTTTAATAATGAAACTTGTTTAAGAAGCCCGACAGACTGCTTCCCGTATCGTAGTTATGGACACAGTAGTCAGCTTTAATAATGAAGTTGTCGATCTCATGTCGACGACCTCAGTGGTCGGAATATGACCAGTTTACCCTACAAGTTCATTTACGGTTTCAAACTGATTTTATACAGAAAATTCGCAAATACGGCCGTTAAAATCTCCATTTATAAAAAAAAATAAATTATAAAACGCTCTTCACAGATCATATTTTTTAAAAGCAAATTACTATTGCATATTGATGTTTAAATTTCGAAACAGATTTTGGTATATTTTCATCATAGCACAATATGCCCAGCTTCATGAAATCAAACAGTGATATCTTGCTCCGGAAAGGGTTAATGGTCAGTTAGCTATTAAAACTTGCATGTGAATGTGCAAGAATTTCTTTATCGCCATAAGCTGATTGGTATCATCACCATGTAAATACATTTCGCTTTGGGTTAACAGCAGTGCCAGAACTGACTACAGCGAGGGGGCATCTCAAAAGTCACAATCTACAACCATTTTACATCCGAAAAATCAGAGGGCAAAGTCGTTTTCACTTTTCTAACAGAAGAAGGCAAAGTTTACATTTCTCAGGCGACTTTTTCACCCACTTCACCTGGTAGCGTGATCCCTGATATATATATACACATACAGTGGTCAATCTACAATTTCATCCCAAAGAGTCCCAGGACTTGCATATGCTCAAACAATGAGTTCCACTCAAATGTAATGAATACAATGATTCTGTTAATAAATATCATACACATTGAGATACATTAATTTTCTTTATTTATAATACAGAAATATTACAACACGGTCATTATTAACTACAAGATCAACTCCTTCACTGTACTTTAGTCCATAAATTCACCTGTCTTTCTTAGATCTCTAGGCCTGTAATACTGACTTGTAATCAAATGGCACAGTATATTGTTTTACAGCCATCAGTTTGTGCTGAGTCTCAATATTCAGCCTGTTTCTAGCTTTAACCAGGATTCTGTTCTGGGCAGAAAACACACGCTCACATCCAGCAGTATGTACTGCTGAAGTTAGTGCAAGTGCTGCTAACTTGAGCAAGTTTGGAAAATCCTCTTTGTGGTGTCGGTCAGTTAAATGCCACAGTTTACACATCACATCCAGTGGGTACTTCTCAGCCAGAAACTACTTTCTTAAGGTAAGTCCACTCTATTTTTGCCTTAACAGAGTCAATAACAGGTTCTGAAATATTTTTCCTCTCAATACTTTTGTTAGTTTCCCATTGTACAGTTTTTGCTTCTCCATAATATGTACAAAGTCTGTCAATCTCTTCATCTTTGTATGTATCCACTTCTGTTTTTGACATCATGCTGATCGGTCGCATAGCAAGAATACCAAAGCTTGTAAGTAGGTCATCTGCTGGAAATCTTGACTGAATGTTCTCAACTAATGAGTCAATGAAGAGTTTAGTGATTTTCTCCAGGATGAAGTTGTTCTTTGTGATCTGATGATGCTCCTTAAATTTATTGCCCTTAGGTCTTCCTGGAGCATTTGCATGTATGGAGTTTCAAAGCTATATACCTTCTGCAGATCAGCAATACACTGATCAGTTTTCACCTTCACAAGGGCCACATCCACATTTTCTTTCTGGAAGAACTGGCTGAGAATGGTTACAGGTGCCATTGCATCCATCATCATGTATGTTGTAGAAATAAAACTTTCAGTAGCTCTCTTTTTCTTCATCGCACCAGCTTTGTGATCCTTGTGACTGGCTTCAGCCAGGTAGGTTAGCAAGCTATCAAGAGTTCTCCATACAGCAGTCAGGGCACTAAAGTAAGACAACGACCTCACTGTTTGGAGCTCCTTATATATATGAGACATAGATCATCTAAAACCTTCTGTATGGCATGTAGTCGAGCCTCTCGTTGACTATTTCCCTTAAAATAGTAGAAAAGATCAGTTAGTATTTGCTGATAGTTTTTTAATGGTTCTAGTTTCTCTGCGGCCTGAGAGATGCACAGTGCCAACCTGTGGGCAACACAGTGAACATGATGCATATGAGGATTTTCCCTTCTCAATATTGCAGCTGCTCCTTTTTCCTTGCCCATCGTAGCAGATGCTCCATCTGACCCCAAACTCATTATTTTTGCTATTGGAACACCCTTTCTGACATTTCTTTCATAATGGATGCAGCGATTCCTTTCCCAGTGGCTTCTAAGCATTCAGCATTGCACACATAATGACACTCTGGAATAAAGTCTTCATTCATTGTCTGAACATACATGACCAGCCTTTTCCTGTTGGAAATGTCAGTGCTCTCATCTGCAAGTAATGTTACCACAGGAGATTTCTTAATTTTCACAGTTCCAGCATTGTTAGCAAACTCGGCTAATGATTCCAGCAGCTCACTGGCAGTCACTGAAGATTCATAATTGATATTACTTTTTCTGAGAATGTCAAGATCTTGAATTCCCAATTCATGTAAAAGAGTCACAAGAGACTTAAATTTGTTCAATGGGATGTCTTCATCTGCCATCCATTTAACAACCTTCAGTAAGGCATTTATAGCTTTATCTTGACCTGACATGAGCTTTGAACTACATTTTTCAAAGTTATTTCGTAACTCGGGGGCTATTAGACATAATTTGTGGTCAGCAAGATCTGCATGTTTGGTTAACGTTGAATTTTGAAAATTTCTGTTCCTAGCAATCTTGTTCATACCATTTACCTTTTTATTGTCTGTGATTGTATCACAATACATAAAGTCCTCATTTTTATTTGCACAGCCATTGTCATATCGCAGCCATGAGTATGTTTTTAGCCACTTCGGCTGAAACTGTCAAACTTTGGTAATTTATGCATTACGCTGGAGGCTGAGTATACATTAGCATCCTGAACATCAGATGAAGAAACCAAATGCTGCTGATCAGTGGAATTTGAATCATGAAACAAAATATCCAATGTCCTTTGCTTAGGGTAAATTTTCATCATCTTTGGTGGCATTTTAACTGGAAACATGAGGGGAACTGATGACATCCCATAATAGTATACTGTTAAGGAGTGGTACCACATGACCAATGCAAAGATAATATTTGCCTAGTGAAAAGAAGGTCCTGTTAAACAAAAATCACAGTAAGCACATGGTTGTTCCTTTAAAATTTCTTGCGTCCAAAGGAATGCACATATGAACAACTAATGAGTCCCTGCCATTTTTTGTGGATGCTGGACATGGGACGCAGGGGTAGATTAATCACTATATATATATATATATATATATATATATATATATATATATATATATATATATATATATATATATTGCACATGATATTTGTTGTAACATGTCTTGCTCATGGAAAGTGTCGCAAGTTTCCACACTTATTTAATGTGCGATTGGGAAATATGGTGTGACAAGTTCCTTCTTTGGTCATGTCTTATTGTGTATCAGTTTTCCAGGGGTCACGCTACCAGGCGAAGTGGGCAACAAAGTCACCTAAAATATGTAAACATTGCCTTCTTCTGTTAGGAAAGCGAAAACAACTTCGCCCTGTGAATTTTTTTCGAGATACTTTGACCAACCATATCTTTTGAGATGTCCCCTCGCCTTAGCCAGGTTGTTGTGCTGTAGTGAAATGTATTCATCAAGCCATCAGTAGCGATGCCTAAGTTTGTTGTCAGTTACGTTGACAAATTAACTCTTGCACATTCACAGGCTTGTGTTTTGATAGCTGATTGACCATTAACCCTTTCCCCAAGTCAGTTAGCAACTATCACTGCCTGATTTCCGTATGTTATCCTTAATGATAAAAACATACGTGTTATCCTTAATGATAAAAACATACAAACTTGTGTTTCGAAACTTTAACAATAATATATCAATAGCAATTTGTGTTTTAAGAACAGAATCAGTGATCTGGGTATTTTAACTGCCTCTTGTACACTATTTCGTTATAAAATTAGTTTGAAACTGTAAGTGAACCAGTAACGGGTAAATACATCGCTTTGTGTGGAAGTACCAGTTTAAAGTTTATTAGCTGTCTGTGTTCGTAAATCATCATGCAAATATATTTAGAAAAAAAATGCAATTCATAGAAAGCTAAGCCTAGGTATTATGTTATTTGACTTTTAACTTTAAAATTATGTAGGTCAGAAGCGTATGGGACAATGCTGTGTTGTGGAATTCCCAAGAAGTGCTATATGGTCAAAGTTATTTTCTGACTTGACTCGTACTTGTGAAAATACAGAAAAAAACAGCACAGCTTTTTCTGTTTAACCAGTGTCTAAAATTACTACAAGTATGTAGACAAATAAATAAATCATAAATTTGCAATCCTATCAATGGACTGTTGAAATGAAGCTATATAAAGTGAGCAGTAACGTTATGATAATCCCTTCTTCTTAAAATAGGTGTCTGTGTTGGTTGGAAAGAAGGGTGTACCGTATTTAATGTTATTTTTCGTACACAAAAAAATAATTATTAATTTCGGTGTACGAAAAATTATATGTAAAATAAACAATTATCATTTTGTGGTAATGACCGTGTACGAAAAATAAAGGGATCATACCTGAACAAGGTCGATGGAACACACGACACTCGACAACCATACATACAAAACAGATGTTCAAATTTGTCTCATTCTGCTCTCAACTCAAGAATCTGATTGTTGTTATGAGAGAGAGAGAGAGAGAGAGAGAGAGAGAGAGAGAGAGAGAGAGAGAGAGAGAATAATTTATATTGTTCAGGAATCAGTTACCTGTCAGTTGTGTTATTCCTTACATAAATACTACAAGGGCACTATTATATTCCATTGGCAATTAAAACCTGAATAAATAAATTGTTTTTGTTGTACTGGTAATTATGGGATCCATTGTAAGTAGGCCACATGGCTATGCAGACATAATATACATGCTAATTAAATACTCTTTGACCTTTAGCTTGGTCTTTTCCAGTAAATGCTGGATTGAAGACCAGATTCACCTCAACAGATCAAATTAAGGAGGCTCTGCGTAGGGAAATGAGGCTACTCATGGGGTGTTGAAAATGTGTACGACTAGTCCATTAACTCAAGAACAATATTAATCTACTGATACTTGTGCTGAAGCCATTGAAAAAAGGCAAATGAATTTGAGAGAGAGAGAGAGAACAACAAAGCAACGTGTATCAAAATTATATTTTTATATGATAAACACAACATGTTATTTTCAAGGATACAATTTGTGATCCCACGTCGGATATTACCTATATATAAATCGAACTTACGTAGTCAATGACTTTTGCATTTATGATTAAAACTAACTGGGTTTTTATAGTTTTTACTGCATTACTATATCGAATCAACAAGATTAATTGCCCAGTGGTCTGTTGTCTTCACTTCATCCTCTACTGAGATATTATTTTTACTGGATAGATAAACTCAAATGGCTTCAGAACTCATTTTCAAATGCGCGCGTTTCTTGGCTACAGACTGACGTAATAAAGAGCGCTCATTAACGATGTTGTCCAGCTGTTAATGAATAGCGTTATAAATTGTAATGACAACAACAGAACAAAAGCATCAGTCATTATATTTTCTCGCTGATACAAAAGACAAAGAAGGGCAATATGATGAATGCGAATAGATTCTCAGTTAACAAAACAGTTGCCCTTTCCGAGTAAGCTGAGCAAAGGGCTTTCTACACACTTATAATTGGTGAAATATTTCTTTACCGGTGGTTGTTTATTTCTTTTTGATTATTAGATGCCTCAGTTACGCGAAGATATCAGATAATTGGGTTTGTGTTTCATTGAGGAAACAAATATTTATATTCTCATGTGGGATTATACCAAATATACTCGGCAAAGAATAAATTGGTCGTTTTGGGTATCTAAGTGATACATCGTTTTATGTAAGAAAAATAATAGGTTGACCAAAAAAAATGTGAAGTTTTGTGTACGAAAAAATATGATAGCTTTAATTAATTATTATTTGTATGGCTTGATGGTGTAAAAAAAATTAAAGGGTACGAAAAATAACATTAAATACGGTAGTTCATATACCGACTGTAATGGAACAATGTCTGTAATTTTATGCATTTTATTGTTATGTATGAATAGTTAGGGTAATGTTTTGTTTGCAACAAAGAAATTAGGGCCAACAGTATGATCTGAAGATGTGTGCATTTGCCCTCATGTACATGGTACAGGGGTTGTTTCAAACAATTTTAGAAATCTTTCAAAGTGTCATTATTGTGAACTGTTAGAAAGTATTTTTTAAAAATTGATTAAGGGTAGTTGATTATGCATTTTCACTAACTTGCATATACAAAAATGTAATCTGGTTACTCAGTTAAAATTTGTTACAATGTAGTTTCTCTTATTCTCTTTTCAAGTCATGTGGCCAAAATAACTCAGAAAATTTTCTACCTATAAAATGAAGTATTGCTTAAATCCAATGCTAAATGCAAATATGAATTCTGGATAATAGATGGCAAAATTCAAATAAGAGAACACACACACACACACACACACACACACATATATATGTGTGTGTGTATATATATGTATAAATATATATATATATATATATATATATATATATATATATATATATATATATATATATATATATATCTTGCGTTTCTTCCTTCACATCCACATCTCCCTGTTAAGCTTTCACTTCTCCCTGTTCTGTCCAAAAGGAGAAGTCACTTCTCCCTAAAATTCAAGTCGAGCTTGACCCCTGGTTTTTCTAGCGGTTGTCTGTCCTAGGCTAGAAACTTGTTCACATGGTATGTTTCTTTGAGTTTACATTATTACAATTATCATTGATCCGATACTATTTTGAATTCTATGTTTAAATTTTCTGGTAACTGTACACTTTCCATGTGTGATTTTTGTTTAGCCATTATCCCACAAGCTACAATGTTTGTGATTGGATTGGTCTGTAAACATGTGTTATGACTCTAAGGTCTTACATTAAAGAACAGAAAAGAGCGAAAACCAAGAAATTTGGTAAAATTCAAAGTCTCATTTATTTCCCTAAAATACAGATTGAAAAACTAAAAATAACTGACAGTATGGTAAATAAAATCCTAAATAGTCCTAAAGTTCAATCACAAGCCCAAAAGTATCTAGTAATCCAAATGAGTTTAGTGGTATTCCAGATGAAGTTCACTCTGTTGTGCTGCTGTGCTGATAATCTTGATGTATCACAATGATATAATCCAAAATGTCATTAAATGAATTCACAGTAATTCCAATACATCTACTCAATCAGAGAGTCTGAACACTTTGTAATTCCAATGAATAATTGAAATAAATTTTAAAAAATTTTCTCAAATGATCACAGTAATATTATGCTGCTAAGGCTGATGTTAATGCTAGGAACAGCTAACAGTAGTTTTCAGGTAAACATCTGGTTTATAGAAGACAAAGAACACACATAAGATCGGTATACCTAACACTTGGCACTGTCGATTAGCCAAGTTAGCCAACAAAACCAACTCGCTTATGCTTTACAGGGAGTATCCATCTCTTTAACAAACAAGTGACAAAGCATAACACAAAATAAGTCTGACAGGTCATGTGTTGTACTGACAAAAGACAACATTCGTGAGTCTGAAGGGTTCACCATAAGTGTTGGTAGTATGGACTTGGATTACTTAATCATGTAATGAATAGCTGAATCATGAATTAGTATGGCCTCTTACCCATAACAATCACCTAACACTCTACTGCAGAATTCTGTGGAGGTAATTTGGGCATGAGGGACAATTTAATTATAACTCAGTGTTGCACCAAGAATCACAAGAGAAGGGGACCCTATCCTCTGCCCGCCAAATATTGGGTATGTGTTTTAGAGGGAGAAGAGGAAAATAGATTTTATTTAATGCATTGGTAACCTAATATATTAGTTGTGCTACAAAATGAGATAATCTTCATTGCTTGGACAGTTTTGCCACCTTAACTTTGTCATCTGTACTGACTGCAAGTTAATGCATTGAAGAGACCGCTTCGGTGGCCTGGTGGTTACATCATCCGCCTTGGATGCGGGAGGTCGTGGGTTCGATCCCCAGCCGAGTCATACCAAAGACTTATAAAAGTGGTACTAACAGCTGCCTTGCTTGGCGCTCAGCATTAAGAGGTTAGTGTTAGGACTGGTCGGCCTGGTGTCAGGATAATGTGACTGGGTGGGACGTCATGCGACATGTCTGCAGCATGATGCCCCATTGCTAGACATCACTATAAACTGTCACACTGCAGACATTGTAGCAATATGACTGAAAAATTGTTAAAGCTACGTTAAAAATCCAAATCTCACACACACACACACACACACACACACACACACACACACACACACACACACACACACACACACACACACACACACACACACACACACGTAACTTTTAAAATATGCAAGTACAATGATTAGTCAACATGCATTTTTTTTTAAGATCACACACACACACACACACACACACACACACACACACACACACACACAATGCACTGAACTTAATGAAAGGTACTTTATCAGCATAAATGTCTGTTTCCTTTATGAAGTTATGAAATAACAGTCTTTACATTTTTTACTTGATTATACTGAGGATTGACTTAAACTTGTAGCATTGTATTGGAAGCGAAAGTTACACTAAAGCTGCCATCTGTTTTTGCATTAAATGACAAAATGTATGTTATGATCACTTTAAATGATGTGATCTTTTCTATGCGAATAAAATCAGTTTACTTACTTATTTTCACAAGGAAGGTCATGAGGATAGTTTAGAGAAGGAAAATTGACATGAAAGTGAATGGATGAAACATTGAAGACTAAAAAGTAATTATTTCTCAAAAACAAAATAGTTACAATTGATAAATGGCTAAAATGAATGATATTAAAGTTAATTGAATTACATATTTTTCAATGAAAATTAAAGGCAGTGAAACCAAATAACCTAATATTTCAAGTTAGGGGCTGTCCTTTTAGTATGTATGCATGGAGAGGGAGGGGGTTTACATGTGTGCATATGGGTGGAGGAGGGAAGTAAGCCCAGTTAGACTGTACACACATAATAACACAAACTACATTATAGTCACTGTGACTAAAACCTATGTGCCAACCTATAATATTCACACACCTTCCCAGGGGCCCCGAGTGGCCGAGTGGTCTAAAGCGCTGATCGTTATGGATCACTGCCATCTCACCTCTGTCTGCGTGAGTTCGAGTCCAGGCTCGGCTAACGAAAGTACGCGAAAGAGCCTGCCAGGCAGCTTCTCGTGTCGGTGGTTCTTCCCGGGGTTTTCCAGGGTTCTTCCTCCACCATTAATACTGGCCGCCATGTATAGCCTATCTTGTGCTGAAAAATGGCGTTAAACCCTATAACAACAACAACAATCACACACCTTCCCATTTATTTGTAAAACCACCCCCACCAATTTTATAAAGGAAAAGCATGAAGCATAATGAAAAATGCATAAAACTTACTCATTTCATTCAACAGTTTATAATTTCTGACCAAATTGTTGCTAGGGGGTCCCTAATACAGTACTGTCGACTTGTTGGCATTTCAAATCAAATGGAAACTCACAATTTAAACAAGCGTACAGACAGTTCATTTTCTTTTTACTGAACTATCTGCATCCAATATTACAATGTCTTGTTTTAATATTAAAAAAATTGAATAAATAAAAAGTAGGAACTCTGTCTACATCTGTTGAAAGAGGTGTAAGTCCAAAATTTATGGAATTAAGATTATTAAAGACAGTGAACAATTACAAATCTTGCTTGAAAACAGGCTCACATCTGCAAATATAGCGATTGTGCCTGGGGTGGGTGGGTGGGGGTGGGATTAAAACTGCTGAGAAATGCTTATCAGAAATTGATCCTTAGGCACCAACAGTTTATTATTTGTCTTGTCTTTGTGGCTTCACCTAATTCCATTAAAATCACTTGAACTTTGCTTGATAGCTCAGATGATTGATGCTCACATTATAGAAATTGACCAAATAAAAGAGTTTCTTTGACATAAACGCTTCTATGCCAAGGACTGGGCTGTTGGAATTTTCATGCATCCAGGTGTGGAAAGTATGCTCTTCTACAGATTTCATTATCCTGGAGGACCCTGATTGACTTCCTATTATTCATTGTTGGTCCTAAATGAAAATAGTGTCAGTTGCACATCCAATATGGCTGGCATGACAGATGTGTTAAAAAATCTTCTTGTTACTTTCTCTGAATGGATGATCATTATGATTTTCATCAAAAGACTTCTAATAATGTCTACTTTGTCTCATAAGAAAATGGTGCCAAGCTGACATCCAGTATATGCACCATAGAAGCTAATTTGAAAATCTTGTTATTGCTGAAGAATATCAGAGACTGTTTCAACACTCAGCTGTTAAAAGGATTAGATGGTCTTATCTTAAATTCTGGAAAATTCCTTTTGTCCCTTAGAGCATCATTCCTTTTGAGGGACTCTTGTTATTATTTTGTTTCCCACCTGGGCTTTCAGATTGGGAAAAATGGTTGTCGAGTATTCATTTTCAGTTGTTGATTTGTCTTCCACTACACAATATTTAATCTCTATGGTCATGTTGATTTGGTTTTTGTTTTGTCGGATTAATGCCAGTTTTGTAGCCCTTGATCGGCTATATGTGACAGCCAGCATAAGTAACCTGGAAAGAACCACTGATCCATGGGAAGCTACTGGCACCTTGTCTCACGTATTATGTTGGCTGAGCTCAGACTTTATCCCAGACAGAGAGAGTTGAGATGTCAGTAATCTGTGAAGGTGAGTGCCTTAGACCCTTTGGCCACCTAGGGCCCCATTGATCGTGATGGAAATAAATATGGTCAACATGTCATCGCGATGGAAATAAAATGTTCATCATGTCTTTAGTGTTGAATGAGTGCTTGATGATTAATTGAAGACAAAATCTGTGACTAGTTTAATGGTCTAAAGCTGATGGCAACCCTGGAAAGGTGGCACCATCACCACAATAGTAAGGGATGGGATCTAATGAAATTCAAAAATTGATTATCGGAAGGTTCAAATCAATAATAGTTCGGTGATCATTCCTGTCTACAGTCATTGCTCCATCTTTCTCACAAATTAATGTCTTACAAATCACAGCAAATATCGCAAGGTCTGCCAAGACTGTAAAAGTAACATCACTTACTGAGTGGTATTTAAACTCTTTACTACTTCTGAAATTGGCTGCAACATACAACAGTTATAGGGCTATTGTTGACATGTACAGTTCTCTCAATACTTAAAAATCGTTGGCTAAAAGATGTTTCAAGAAGTTCAACTATGCTTGGAAATCAGAATTTCAGTGCAGGTGAGTTGCAGAGGTCCTGAATTAGGATTGTGTTTCATGCATAGTCAATTTTAGATAGTACAGGGGAAAAGAAATGATATCACCCACTCTAGTTGGAAAAATCTTGACCAGAAAACTTGTGAGAGCTAGGTAAGTATGAAACCAATAATCACAATGAATGTAATCAGTGGACACTGGGCAATAAACTTGTAATGAGATCAAAATATGCTTGTGGATTTCATCATACAATCTTAGCAGTGAATATTCAGCTCTTCTTTTTTAGTTTACTTGACAATACCCTGACCGATATGAATTAATAATTATTGTAACATTGCCAAAAAGATCTGATTTATATTAAAAACTTGTTATTTATTTTAATAAAAAGAGAACAAATATATGTACTGTATTATGGCAAAAATTGCACTTGTTTACATTTTAGTTCCCTTAAAACATGTACATTTTATTTTGATAGAAAATCATACTGATTCTAGAAGCTAATCCACTGGTTAAAGTTTTGAAATCTACTGATTTGATATCTTGGTTCTGCCACAGGTACATTGGGTATGTAACTGTGAAAGAAACTAATCTGATGTCATGATGCTAACATAGAGCACAGTGCTAGAAATCAGAAACAGTCAAATATAAAATCCCATATAATTATAATTACAGTAGTACTTTGAATAACAAACAAATATAATCCCATATAATTATAATTACTGTGGTACTTTGAACAAAAAAGTCAAATATAATCCTATATAATTATAATTACTGTTGTACCTTGAATAAAAAACACAAATATAATCCCATATAATTACTGTGGTACATGTACTTTGAATAAGAAACAGTCAAATATAATCCTGTATGATTATAATTACCGTTGTACTTTGAATAAAAAACAGACAAATATAATCCCATATAAATACTATGGTACTTTTGAATAAAAAAAAAGCAAACAGATAATTTTAAAGTAAACATTATTGTCAGTAGAGGAGGTAGAGATTGGCACCCAGTTGCCATCAAATGAGTATTGCACTGAAAATATTTGATTTGTGTGATTTGGATTTTTAACTTAGCTTTAATAGTTTTAGTCATATTGTTACTGTATCTGCAGTGTGGCAGTTTATAGTGCCATCTAGCAATGTGGCATTATGCTGCAGACATGTAGCATGATGTCTCACCCAGACACATTATCCTGAGACCAGGCTAACCAGTCCAAACACTAACATCTTAATGCTGAGTACCAAGCGAGGCAGCTGATAGTATCATTTTTATAAGTATTTGGTATGAATCAGCTGGGGTTCAAACCCACAACCTCCACCTTCTGAGGCATACATTCTAACCACTTAGGCCACCAGAACAATACTCTGACAATACATGATTTGACTTACAGAAATCCCAAGCTAATTGTAACAGTTTGATTATAGGAAATCTGTAGTCCATCTCTATCAATTTAACAGTCAGACAGTGATCTATGTTGATTTAATGGGTGCTAAAAGCTAATCAGCTAAAATAAATTTCTAAGTTCAGAGTGAATCTCAGTTTTATTGGCTTTTTGAGAGTAAAATTGAAATTTGGGATCAACATTTGGTTCTGTTTTTGGAACAGGGATTTTAGTTTACTTGGTAAGGGAAGATGATATTGAAGAGCAAGAAACTCCAACCCATGGGGATTCTGGCATACTGAGGGTTTGGTTTGGAGTGGTTTTTGCAGTTGTATTTAGAGGGTCTTTTTCAAGTCAATAAAAGGAAATATTTCACAAGTGAAGTGAAAACATTGTATTGTCATGAGTGGTGTGCTTCCACCTCAAGTGATAATTTTATCTCTTGAATCATTTCAAATAAAATGTAGATTTTATTATAGATTTTTTAAAGGCAACACCATAAATTTGTATGGAATGTTTGTTCTCTTCTGTGCCAATGTGATCAATAGATGCATTACTGCATCGGTAAAAAGATGTTTCAGAATTTTAGAATTATTTAGGAAAGTGACATTTTAAAAATGTAGTTTCTTTATATTATGCTTCAAATTATGTATTTTGTGAAATTAATAAATTTTCACATGAAAATGAAGATATTTTTATTTTATATATTTCTTATGTGTGTATATGTATATATACATATGTGTGTATATGTATATATACATATACATCCATATATATATATATATATATATATATGGAGAATGAGTTTACCTATAAGGATTTTGGATTTTGTTTATTTCTTCATTCAAATGTGACCATTCCTGTGGCCTAGTGGTTAGAGCATCCACCTCAGATGAGGGAGATCACGGGTTTGAATCCCAGCTGAGTCATGCAAAAGACTTATAAAATATGGTACTAACAGCTTCCTCACTATTCACTCAGCCTTAAGAGGTTAGGACTGGTCAGCCTGGTGTCAGGATAATGTGATGGGGTGGGACATTATACTATATGTCGGCAGCATGATGCCCCAGTGCTAGACATCACTGTAAACTAACACACTGCGAATATTGGAGCAATATGACTGAAAAATTGTTAAAGCCATGTTAAAAATCCAAATCACACACACAGACACTCATTAATATGTGAATTATGTGACCATGGCAAGCTTGCAGTCTTTTTGCTAACAGATCCATTACTGAGATTCTGACAATTAAGTTAATACTTGTAACTCACATTTTTCCATATTCAGTTTGTTTTGGGCATTTGTTTTATGGCACTAATTGTTTACTTAAATGTGCAGTTATAACATATTTTAAGACCTAGGCCTCAATATGGCAATATAAGTGGGAATAATATATGCAAGGGCAGATATATTTCCTCCATGGAAAAAATATACCTTCAAAAACAATAACTGCCACTGTGATGACAGAAGTTGTTATTTCTTCTGTGGTTATGTCAGTTTGATAAATTTCAGTACCTCAGAAATATATACAAAATATTTTTATTTTCCAGATTGGCAGAAATAGTTGAGAGGGAGACTGAAGAATACTACAAAATGGATCCCGATCCATTTGATGATCGTCATCCAGGTCTGGATAAAGCTATATCAAATAAAAAGCCTGAGATGGATAGTATGGCCTGTTACATGCTTATCATTGTGATACAGGTTTTCTTAATCAAATATTTTAAAAGAAAGAAACTTATTGTTACAGCACCTATTGATAATTTTGTCAGTTGCTGAAGAGAGACTTGGAAATGAAGTAGGCTAGGTTTGTTTTGGAAATGAAATAGGCTAGGTTTGTATGAACCTAATGGGCTGGCCATGTAACCACAGCAATTAAATTTACTCCGTTCTTAGATTTCAGACTGTTTCTTTAGCAGTTGTTGATATTGTTGCTGCGTTTGTTTGCAGTCTGTTTCTTCCTCTTCATTTTCTTCATCTTGAGGCACATTTATTGTAATGAAAGAAGTTAGATTATTGTTAGATTTACCTGTTAACTTTTTTATCATTTGTGATCCTATTTTGATAATGCTCTCGAAGCTAAAGTAGCAGACAAGAATGGTAAATTTTTCTTCATTATTCACTATTAAGTATGTTCCAGTAAAAAAATTGTTTTATTATCCCATTTTACAGTTGATCATTTTGACTTTTTCAATTTGTACTTACTAGAAGTTTTTGTTTGACTGTTTTAGGTCGGGCTAATCCAAATTGTACTCTTGGACACATTTTTAAGGCACTGTTCAAAAATGAAGACTTCATGAATAAGGTAATGTCATGTAAATTGCAAAATTCAAATAATTTTTGTTCACCACATTGGTAGGTAGTGAATATTGTTATGTATATTTAATTTTTAATGTGTGCTTAACTTCTGTCCATGATTGTAAGTTGTACTTTAGATAATGTAAACAGCATGTTTACTTATATAACTTTTGTAAGTTGAAATAGAATGTTTAAATAGCATAGAATTCCCACAGTCTTGTTAACAATTAGATTGGAATTTTCCATTGGAATGATTCACATTTAGGTCAAGTGAAAATGTACATAAATAGGGATTTGATAAATAATAAATTCCTATTTGAGATCATTCTGTCATATAATTTGAGAGGAAATATTTATTTAAAATATTCATTGAAATTACTAAAGTGCTCATTTGCTTTTGGATTTATACACACTACTTTGGATTGTTGTGAACTCATTCAAAGACATTCGGGATTGCATCATTGTGTTACATGGACATTCAAGACTATTGGAATACATTGGAACAGTCTGTATTTTTTACTTGTGATACAACATTTAGGATTATTTGGGATTTAATTCACAATTACTGTCTCTCTTAAATTTTCACTTTTTATGGTAGGGACATTATTTTCTTGTTGATGTTACTTAAATTTTTGGCTTGCTTTCTTTCTGTTACATAATTTAAGACCTAGAGTTGTTACAGTATAGAAACAGGATTTGTCTGCTAATCATTCTGTTCACTTTCGGGAGATAACTCAAGAAGATATTTTGATGAAACTTGGTACAATAAACTTGTGTGACAATGACCAACATGGTTGAAAGTACTTTTGGTTTTTTTTGAGTTTGCCATTGTATCAATTTAAGCATTTCTTTGTCATGAATCTTCTTTCTTGTTTGGTTGTACACAGCATGGAATAATAGAGAGAAAGAAGAGGAAAATGAAAGATTATATGCTTATTATAACTAATTTCCTCAAATGTTCTACAGTTTACAGACAAATGTTCATGGTGGCTTTTCACATGGACAAAAATATTATAAATGCAGTATAAAATATTTAATTTTAGATAAAATGTACACACCAATGTAATTTTTCCTCCTTTAATAAACTTAATATCGTGATGAAATTGTCACTATAATTTGATAAATGCTTGGATAGTGAAATATAAAATTCAGTCAAACTGAAGTTAGTATTAATCTTGTGTGATTGAAAGCATGGTAGTGCGAGTTTATCAAGAATCAATGTGATATTTCACACACACCCCCAATGCACCTCTCCCTCGATAACTGGCACACAACTGGGTCCAAACACATAGACTGCTGTATAAGTGAGGGCCTGAATTATCAAGGGACCTCTGGTAAATGAAGAAGTTTTATCAAGGAACCTCTGAAAAATGAAGAAGTGGGGTGCCATCCCAGCTGGACAGTCAGAAGACCATGAAGTGAGATTACAGTGCTGTTTAATGACTGAATAGTCATTTTATGTTATGAATAATTATCAGTAATAACTTTGCTAATGAAATTGTTCACTTTATGGTATCAATTACTATATATATATATATATATATATATATATATATATATATATATATATATATATATATATAAAAAATGTACTAACTGAATGTTACTATATTGGAATATTAGTATTTGAGGATGAATTGTTTAAAATGACTTTCCCAGTTCCACCACTTTGTGAATTAATTGTATATTCATGCAAAATAAAGTAACAAAATATGTGAAAACTTCCATTTTCATTTCATTATATATGAAGGGGACAAATATACTTTTCATGTAATAGGACAGAAAACTAAAATGTCATGAGCATCATTCCACTAGTACAACAAGTAGGTCTGCCAGGTGCCACCAGTTTTTTTTAAAAATATCCCACTCTCCCCCTCCACACACACCTTTAATAAAATTGTTTGCTGGTATTTTTTCCTCTTGTTCATTGCATTACAAGACTTTGACCATGAATGTATCTATTAACCAACTTTACCAGAAACTGCAAGTAGCCAACAGCTTTGTGGCTGGTTTGCATGGCTACAGCAACAAGTATGTCTTCTTCATTTATTAGACCATGCACATAGATAAGTACATTTGAAAAATGGTTATTAAATGTGACACAAAATGAATTGAAAAAATTCTGCCAAGTGGTCATTTTATGGTAATAAATTCCTCATTCTACCATATATGTTCATATAGACCCTGAATTATACAATCCACATGTGATCTTTCATCTTTCATGTATCGAATTGGAATGTAAGATCGTTGCTCTTGACAGAGAATGTGTTAATCATATCCAGCAC
This sequence comes from Megalonaias nervosa, assembly GCA_016617855.1. Taxonomy (NCBI): domain Eukaryota; kingdom Metazoa; phylum Mollusca; class Bivalvia; order Unionida; family Unionidae; genus Megalonaias; species Megalonaias nervosa. Next base: position 54,948 of record JAECUM010004062.1, on the reverse strand, counting down.
CAACAACTTTGATCAATACATAACTAATCCTTGTCCTCCTATAACTTAAAAAGAGCTGTTTATAAAATAGATTTCAATAAATAATATAAATGTTGGAATCTATTGTAAATATCTAAACCTAATATAAATATTGGAATCTACAGTGTGTTATTTGTCTAGGCTCGTACAAAAGTAACAAAGAAAAGAGTGAAGCCAACAAGCTTTGTAAAATTTAACAAAATAATTTATTTCCCTAGAAAACAAGGTAAAAATAAGAAAAAGGACTTACGGTTTATGAATCAATTCCAAAAATTAATCCAATAATTAAAAATGCAAGTCCTATCAATAAAAAGTTCTAGGTAAATCACAGTTCGAATCCTGATGAAGTTCCAAGACGGAAGGCGATGACGTCTTCTATAACCTGCTTTGTGTTGTCGTGTCAACAGTTCCTTGTTGAATCACCAAGAATAATATTCCAGCTTTAGAATTCTGAATAATTTTCAGTAAATGTCTTTGTCCAAGAATTCTGATGAGCACAGATATTTCCAGGGAAAATAAATTATTTTAAATAAAAAATTTCAACTCAAACTGATCACAACAAAAATACCTTTGAGCTCTGAATGTATGAATTACTACTGAATAAAATCACTATGAAACATCAGTTTTAACCCTAACTGAAACGCAGTTTAGATCCCTGTGATGGGGTCACGTGATCACTTAGTTCAAGCGGCGTAGTAACACCGCACGCCGACGATCACATATGCCATGGACGAATTCGACTCTACTGAATCAATCTTACTAAAAATAAAAAAGTTGTTTACACCAAAGCTGAAACTGGTTCTGAATCTAGGTCAGCAAAAGATACAAAGTTTCAAACTACTGACTGTTTATCAAGTTAAAAAGAAGACTGAATTGAATTTTCTGGAAAAATGTCAAATCCAGTGAATAAAGTTATCATTACAATAACATGTAATGAGATAAAAATAAAATAAAAAATTTAAATCTGACAAAGAAACAATTTACCGTATTTACAGCATGTTTTTGTATGGCAACAAATAATTACTTTTTTTGTTGTCCGAATACATATTAAATTCTTTAATTAGGTGTCCGAAAACAAACAGGGGAAGATAAATTTGCGCCCCCCCCATAACAAAGTTACCGTTAGCTCACACGACAACATGCTGCCATGAAGTAAAACAAGTATTTTGTCTAACACCACGGAAAGGATAATGAATGAAAAACAGGCATTACTTGCCTATTTTGTCTATTTGATACATGTCCATCCACCAGAAAACGCAACCATACATGTATTTGAGCCACGATTGTGTGCATATTTTCCAAAAGAACCGCCATATTAGTAATCTTGCAATCCACAGTTTAACCCTCTACTAATCAGTGATCAATAAAATCTACCTTACAAACACACGCAAGCTTTATGTCTGTGTAATTAAGATAGTAATACAAACTAAATAAAAAGATTTTGGAAATATAATTCTGAACATATATATAGAGAAACATTTTAGCATCAATGGTAGAAATACCGGTACATATATGATGGCTAATCTTAGAGCACCAAGGGTGAGAGGCTCCATATGGGGTGAGTGTTGGACGCACGCCTAGGAAGGGTAAAAATAACAAGCGAGTTGCAATATACGAGTCGGCGTGATTAATATGTTGGTATTTTTTAAAATAAAGGTGATCTATTTGTTGTGATTCTTTCTTTTTTTTTCCACCTAGCCGAGGGTAGCTTCAAAATGAGCAGAGCTTTCTGACTTGAAACAATCGACTGCTCAAAGATTGTTTTGATGCATGTCGGAGATTTCAGGGTGTCTAGGTGATAATTGTTAATAATATAATTTGTGGGATTTCTTTGACAGGTGTGTTCGGAAATAAAAGGCAGCCATCTGGATTTCGTTAAAAGAGCACACGATGTACCGAACGTTGCACCCACAATCAATATTTATCCTCTACAAAGAGGTTTATTACCTGTAGAACAATAACTACATTTAAACCGTGGTACAGAATACCTCATGGATAAGGGGTTCATTTTGTTGCACCATGCCAATGAATTTACTAATCCATACTGACTCTCTGATGTATTTGTTTAATGATATAAAGCAGGGTCATGGTTTCTAATCAAAGCCATAACTGTCACACCTGCTTGAAGTGGTTTTGTGTGTAATGATGTCTACACTGACAACCAATCGTATTTTTGTTAGCCACACATACATACTTACATACATACATACAATTTAGAATTTAAAATTATATTAGTTCATGGAAGTTCATGATCACATTAAATAACTGGCAACCAAATGAAGCGAACTTTGTATCAGTTACATTAATGGCAAACACACTGTGAATTTTACTTTAAAATGATGCAGCAGATCATCTTAGATTGTGTCCGAAAATATAAATTGTAGAAAAAATTATCGCGGAGCAACGTCTGAAACTTACAAGGCATTTAAATATTATATTTGCCAAAAAAAAACGGTGTCCGAAAACAAACCATGTCCAAAAACATACAGTAATACGGTAGTTACATATACATAACAAGTGAATTTCTAAACCTGATATAAATGTTTACTTAAGAATAAACTGATTTGAACTATTGGCCTTTTAGAAATGACATGCAAATTGCATACATTTTATATTTTCAGTAGTAAAACATTAAATAATTTTGGGGGTTTTTTTCCAATATATTTTCTCTATACATTATGTTTTTATATTGGTCTTTTTGATTTCTCAAGTAAAATAAAACGAAATTTTAATAGACCTTTTCAAAATACCTGCACAAAGTTAAAGTATGTACCTTCATTTTTGCACTGCAATTTAGAAAGACTAATTTATCCTTCCTGAAATTTGACTCATTTTTTTTTGTACATTTCACTTTTTTGTCAATCCTTCATCAACTTTTCCCCCATAACCATAAAATTAAAAAAATATGCAATTTAAACAGTGGTTGTCATGTATGATATAAACTCAAGCTCAATAACAATGTGTTACAGTTTCCAACAATGAAGTTTATTAAGTATTTCCTGTATAATTCAACATTTTAAAAAAAAAATTGAACTTTTGATGAATTAGAAGTATGACCGAGATACATCAAGCCTGTATCTTTGTCAGGCTAGAAATGTAATTCACATTGTTGTGAACCGTTTATACTGGAAAAACTTGTATATCTTATGTAAATGATGTGAAGTGCGTAATACTTAAACTGAATATTTTAGTATCAGAATCACAAGTTAAAACACAAGTTCATCCAGTTTAAAGAAATGTACATTTATTTCACATGTTTGAATTAGTGAATATTCAATTAAAATATATTTCATTACTTTGTAATCTTATCCACCCACCATATTTCAAATGCATTTACTGCCTTTGATGCTGCATGGTCATTAGTATTTTGCTTGCATTTTTTCTCTGCTGGTCTACAGTATTTTCTTCCAATGCTGTATATGTAAACTCGATACTTTTAATGCTAAAGTTAAGGGAAATATTGCTGACCGACAACGTTTCCTTCACTTCAGGTCCTTTTAATGATTGTGACAAATCAGTTTTACAGAATATCTGTAGGTTGTGGCAAAAATGTTTTCTGCAATAACTTTATGATTTGGTATGGCAGTGCATTAATAAAAGCTATCCTATTCATGTGGTGACATTTGTCAAATTTTAACACCAGCACAGTAGTAGGTCAAGTATCCATGTTGCTGATCAGAAGACACAAATCATGGACATGCTTTAGAATGACCAAATATTTCAAGTTCTTAAAAGTACTGGCCAAAACTGGCACATATCAAATTTTGACAATGTGATTTTTGTATACTATGGGAGGACAAAGTTCTGAGGTCAGCAATAAAAGCAGGGACAGTCAGCTGACCAGAAACATGGGGGTGGGGGGCTTGATCAAAATGTTTTCAAAGATTATTATTTATTGTGAGAATTTTTTATAATGAAAATAGCAACATATAGGACTTGTTATAATTGAGAATTTTATGATGTTGATTGAACTTTCTGGGCACTAACTGCTGTTTTTGATGATAAAACAAGCACTGTATCAATGTGTATGTTACCAATTTTTATTGTGATTTTCTTAAAATAGGGGGTCAGGTTTTTTTTGTATTTTCTAGTTTTCAAAAATGTTTGAGTTTGTATTATAAGCAGATTTTGCAAGTTATCAGAGGAGTGATGTACCAGATTTGCTAAGTTCATATAAGGTCATATAGTTTTATCACCTCCAGTGAAAGACCATCTTTCTTTGTGATCTCTTTCACAGTACCATGTCTGTATTCATATTTAGAAAATGTATAACTCATTGCAGCTTGTCAGTGAATATTTAATGAGCTCAAGAGAACAGCAGGAGTTGCAGATCACAGCTTGTCGCCTTTTGCTGGATGTTCTACCAGGATTGGAAACATCTGTCATTTTTCAAGACACTGTAAGTGTAACCTGACCACATGACTGTCTTTCATCTGGAAGGGCATATGCACTAGTTTCCTTAATTATAACCTAGTGATTTTAAAGCAAACTTTATGTGTACCAAAGATGAATGAAATTTATGCATTCAATTAAATGAAGATTCTGAGCATGTCATTGTTAACTTAGCTCATGTAAAGCACATATGTTTTTAGAAGGTCTATCGTCACTTTGGAACAAAGGCAAATTCCCATTACATGCAGGAAGAATATCATTTTTGAAAAACAAGTGTCATCTGTCCTTATTTGACAAGAATCCATTACTGAAATTGTAATGGGGAATTTCATAAAGTGTCCTTTATTAATGGTGACCTTGTTAATTAAAAACTAGTGGAATGGTGAGCAATATGTCCATGTGAATATACTCCCACCTTAGTCCCATCATATCCCTACCCCAGGATGTAGAGACATTGTCACCCCAAGATGGAGATGAATCTGTAGTTTACAACAAAAAAAACCACCACTCCAATGGCCTAATGGTTAGAGCGTCCACCTCAGATGCAGGAGGTCGTGGGTTTGAACCCTGGCCGAGTCATACCAAAGACTTATAAAAATGGTACTAACAGCTGCCTCGCTTGGCGCTCAGCGTTAAGAGGTTAATATTAGGACTGGCCGGCCTGGTGTCAGAATAATGTGACTGGGTAGGACATCATGCTACATGTCTGCAGCATGATGCCCCATTGCTAGACATCACTATAAACTGCCACACTGCAGACATTGTAGCGATATGACTGAAAATTGTTTAAGCTACATTAAAAATCCAAAATACACACACACACACACACACACAAAAACCCCGTAACTTTTTAAAATGTGCAAGTACAATGTTTAGTCAACATGCATTTTTTTAAGATGACTATAAAAAATATATACTAATTCTCATAGCAGTCCAGCAATAAATTAAAGAGTTCATCTCTATCCACATAAATCACAAAATTAAAATCAGAATGCACAGTTGAAATCCTTTGTTTTGAAATCACTGAAACTTGAGTAACTCCTTTAAGTACACATTGATGAGCAAATTAAAGTATAGATATTTGTTTTTATGCATTCAGAAACTATGACATTGCAAGGAGATTGGAGGCACAAACACCATCATCAAAAAGGCTTAGATAATTTTAGTCATTAATTAAAAAATTATGTTACTACATAATGATATTAGAAGTTGAAGTTGTCAAAACTACTGCATGCAAGCAGCCATAGACCAACAGAATTTAGTTTTCCAATGCGACCAAGCAACATCCAAATCTGCATTTATCATCTCTTTTTTAGGAAGGGATTGTAACGCGACTCTTTCGATGGGCGGAGTCAGCAGAGGATCCATTGAGATCGTATGCCACAGGGCTTTTGGCAGGTGCCATGGAACTACAGGATGTGGCTTCTAATTTTAAGGAGAACAATGCTACTCTAGTAAGTATAAGCAAATCTCTAGATTGGCTGTAGGATTTTTCAGTTAGTTGACAGTTTGATGTTAACAATTTTGGAATATTTAATTAGTAGGGTACCTGAAAAATGTTGAATTCTTGAATTTCCATTGTCCAGTTTTGGTTTTATTAAACACCAGCCTTAACCCATCATATTCTCTTGGATTTTATTTGAAATCCCACATGTACTCTGCTGCTTATCTCTACAACTCAAAACCACTGTATTTGATGCTGAATTATTCATTAATGCATATTGTATTATTAGAAATTAAGTATCAAGTATCATAAATATAACTCTGAGAACATGGTATACTTTTGTTTATCTTTGATATTCCATAGAAAAATTTAAACTTATTTTGAAAAAAATGTTCTATTTGTTGCTGTCAAATAAGCTTTAGTTTATGGGTCCAAAACTCTGCTCCCAGATCTCAAGGGTCCTCTATAATTTTAAGAGAGTCTTGAGCACCAGCTTTAAGCAATTTCTTCTGAAAAATGGTTGAACCGAATTTGATCATATTTGACAGAAAGCATCTGGATATGAAGACATTTCAGATTTGTAAATATGGGTGCCACTACTGAAAATATAAAAATTTCACCAAACTTCGCACAAAGCATCATGGAATGATGATCCTTCAAATTTATATTATCAGCCATCGAATATGGCTACTGTTACTAAAAATAAGAAAATTCTTTAAAACCGTTAAACAAAATTTGTGAAAAGCAGACAGAAATTTTTAGCATAGATTGTAAGATAACTTTGAAAAGAAATTGCCAAAGATGGAAAACTTTGAAAGTAAATTGTTTGCTGGATTCTCATATTCTGCAGTTATAATTAAATGCCACTTCACAACTGCAATTTTAAAAAAAAATCAGCTTATATTTGAGCTAATAGTTTGCAACCAGCCAGAATAGATGACTTTGATCTTGATAATATGATAATTGTAAATAATTGTCTTTAATAATTCTTGATATCTTGAATTGACAAAATTCAATTTTAAAAAAGATTTCCCTAATTTTGCAGTGTTTTTGAAATGGTTACTCTGTACCCGTCATCATTTTTATTGCAGGTTCCAGTCATGCTGAAAAGATTACATGAACTTCAAGCTCAGACGGAAAGGGAGAATGAAGAAAAACAAAAAGCAAAGAAAGGAGCTGCAAATAGGGAGGAACAAGAGGAAGAAGATGATCATACAAGATACTTTTCTATGTTCAGTCGTCCCACACAGTGGCTTTTTACATCTCCAAAAATGAATGCAGTTCTAGAAGACAAGGGGGGCAATAAACAGGAGGTGGAAAATACTGACCATCAAGTGTTTGAACAGCAGCAAAAGTCATTGATTCAGAGCAAGGAACCTACATCAAAAGGAGGTTCAAATTCAGACATGGTACAGCCTAAGGAGACACAATCAAAAGAAAGTGTATCAGATTGTCCGGTAAAAGACTCCGCCTCAGGTACCACTACTGTTTCTGATCCAAAGGTCAGTGAAGGTATTGTGGGACCAGGGAAGTCGGTTTCCTTCATTTGCAGCTCCAGTACAATCAAGACGGACTCTTGGGCTGAAAGTTCAGTTACTCCAGACTCAAACACTACATACAGCAGCATATGTACCCTGACATCAGAATCGGTTGGTTCCAGTGCTCTTGTGTCCGAATCTGGAACCACAGCCTCTGATTTCCAGGAATTAGAATCTGTCTCTAGTCATGTTCTTTTAAATAATGGATCCTCTGTAACCAGCCAGGCAGAGTCTCAAAAAACAAATTCAGATACAAGTGTAGTTGTTAAGTCTGGAGAGAATTCTGAAACTGATCAAACAGGTTCACCCCAAAAAGATGAAAAGATTAAAGATGACATGCCACAAACGACTATGTCAGATATTGCACAAGATGCTATAGGTATTTCAAGAAGTCCTGATAAAAGTTCAGGTTCAGTGGTGATTAAAGAGAAAATAGTTGAAAATGGCAAACATGATGGTTCAGATGTGAAAGTTGTTTTTGAAAACAAAGAAATGTCACCTTGCACCTCCAAACCTGAAGGCAGTACTACTATACTAAAGGCAATGAAAAGGCGGTTGTCTCCAGGTTTCAGTAGTGAAGACCTCTTCAGCTTGAAAAAGCCAAAAAAGCAAGGACACAATGACAGTTTTCTTAGTGAGTATGACCATATATTAAGTAGGGATAATCACCTTATTAGTTGGAACAAATTGTAGCTCATTTTAAAAAATTTGAATAAGCTCTTCAGGATTGAAAGTTATTTACTTGATCTCAGTATGAAGATTAAAGTGTGTGTAAGACCCTAATTACGTTAAAGCTGTCTCATTTGACGTATGTCCAAGGAACAACACTAACAAAGGTTATGCTTGTTTCAGGTAGTGATTACAGTAACAGTTCCTGGAATCAGCTGCAACCATATGTGATAGGATCATACAGTTTGGATCCCCTGACCACTACAATGAAACAGAGGCTCATTTTGCAGTACCTTTGCCCCATGGGTGAATACCAAGAGGTTGGTTGTACCAAAAGGAAAAGTTTATCGTTTTGTTTGTACGTAATGTCCAAATGTTTGATTCTCAACCTTTGTATGGCCTACAAGCATGTAAAGAAAACAACTGCCTAGGATTGCTGGTAACTGATAAATTGTCAGTATAGATATCACAAATATTGCTGCTTAAAATTGAAGTCACATGTAGGTCAAGACTATACATCTAAAATTGGTAAGATACATATAGAGAACATTTTGTGTACCATACATACTCACTTATAAGTCTGTTTGACTTTAAGTCAGCCCCCCCCCCCCTTTTCAGGGCTGGAAAAACCCAATTTCTAATTGATCCTCCTAAAAGTCGAAGTGTATTTTGCAAGTCAGATCTTTTTAAAAGGGTGACTTGTCATCAGTGAATCAGAGTTGCACATTGGTAAAATAAACAAGCTCAGCTAGATAGATTGATAGATATGAAAAATTACAGAACCAATGTAAAGTGCAGTTATATTATTGAGTGGAATGTGTCAAGATTAATCGACAACTTACAATTTGTCCTAATTAAATACATTAAAATCCATAATGCTTGACATTTTAAATCCATTGTATGATAAATCCATGAATTCAATTATAGGTCACATACCAGTCTAAAAATGGCTCAGAATGATTCAATTCATAAAATATGCCATATTGTTTTAATTTCACACATCTTACAAAATAAACAGTGAAAATTAAGACCATGGGTTTTTTTTTTTCATAGTATCCTATAAATGTCACCATGTAATGTCATTTGATACAAAGGCCAAGAATTCATCCTTATTGTCTGATAAAATTCTGAAATCCTCCATTGTTGTTTTGTCATTGTAAATTGTTGCGGTCTAGTCATCATACTTTTCGTCTGACTCCATTTCGTAGGCTTGGAGGGTGCTTCTGTAGAAACTGAGCTTGGGTTCTGTAAGTAACAATTTAATCAAAAGTCTGAGGTCTATTAAAGGCTGCAACTAAGCAAGTGTCAGTTGTGCAGCAAGATCACAAGGAGTTCAAATAACCACCCACTGTTACTGGGCACTGAGCAAGTATCAGATTTGCACCTTGATCAAAGGGTTGTCACTTGGGAAAATAAAGAGTGTGTTGTCTTCACAAGCTAAGAGCGATTAAGGTCAAACATTCGCTGGAAGATGCAGAGTTCTGTTTGGCACTGAGGAAATACATGTACTAAATTCGTGTCTTGATCAAATGGATTGTCAACTTGAAAACAAAGTGAGTGCTGCCTTTACAAACCAAGAGATTATTGGGTCACGTGCACTGGCAGAAAATGGGGGGAAATGAAAAATATAACTTACGGAAAGGAAAATGTAAATTAAATTAAAATATTTATTGCATCAAAAACAGTGTTTATACAGCCAAACAAATATTAATACAAATACAGTTTGTTAGGATTTGCACAAAAATGGAATCAATATACATACTAGTATCACCCACGGTAAACAACATTGACAGACACTTTATTTTGCAGTGGGGATTATTTAATATACCTGTAATAGTTTCATATTATTCAAATGTAGATAACTGCAGATACAAGTATCGTGTAATGAATATCACCATGAAATGGACAAACAAAGTGCATACCATATATACATTTCTGCATGGCAATAGTGGCATAAAAATGTAAATTTACTGAATTCACTATTTTTGTTAACTGCAAACAGCTCGAGGTTCTAGCATTACCCCTATATTATCAGATTTTTATGTCATGCTTATGAGACGACCTTTACTCTGCATGAATCAGATTTTTAGTAAAAATGGTCAACAATAAGAGTATATATGATCGGTCTTGTTAGTGCCTTGCATTGACATACATAATCCTTATAAAAATTATTTTTATGTGTATCTGTCTGTCTGTCTGTGTTGTTCATTCGTACTAATTGTTAAACATGGTTTGGCAATTTTGACACGTAATTGAACATCATTTGGTAGGTGAATTGCCTATTGCATGTAGATGTACCTTTTAAAGATTTTGTCTTTTTGGGGTCCAGTTTCGATAGAGTTATTGCCCTTGTTACATCAATTTGAAATCTGCACTACAGCTGATTCTTGTAATCATGCTGCATATTCTGACTTTATTTTGTTTGTACATTATTTCATAGATCTAGGTGTGCATTTTATGGGTTATGTCTAACTCCATTTAACTGTACATTGTTTCATAGATCTAGGTGTATATTTTTTATAAGTCTAACTCCATTTCATTTACATTGTTTCATAGATCTAGGTGTGTATTTTTTATAAGTCTAACTCCATTTCACTTACATTATTTCATAGATCTAGGTGTGTATTTTATGGGTTATGTCTAAACTCCATTTAACTGTACATTATTTCATAGATCTAGGTGTGTATTTTTTATAAGTCTAACTCCATTTGGATAACAGTTATGGATTTTGTCGATCATAATCATATCTTTACATGGGAATGTTGCTTGTGACTGACATAGCATAAAATTATTCAACATATTCTAGTGCAATCTGGTAAATTTTCATACAATTCAGTAAGAATGTTGTCTCCTAGACCTAGAAATGCATTCTTTGTTTCAGCTACTGTTTAAAACAGTTATGACCCTTTTCAATCAATTCCATTTTGAACAGTGTTAAGGTCCCTGTGGAATAACTTCTTATTTTTTGTTTTGATATTACTTGTAGCCAGAAGAACTTTGGAACAAATAAATCTATTTTCATGCAGTTTGGTAAGAATGTTGTTTCTTAGACCTAAATGTGCAGTTTTTGGATTCTGTCTCATCTTCTCTGAACAGAGCTGTGACTCATTTTGATCAACTTCATATTGTACATGGGGTGTTACCATTAATTAGCATAGCTCAAGTATCATTTAACATGGCATATACCCTAGACTTAGATGTGCCATATTGGGGTTTTGTCTCCTTTATATTTTAAACAGAGTTATGGCCCTTGTCAATCAAGCTTATGTCTTCTGATGCAATTTGATGTAAACAGTGTTTCATAAACCTTGATGTGCTTTTGTGTTGGTTTTGTTTAGCTTATTTTGGTCAGAATTGTAACTTATTTGTCACTGCCTTTTCACAAAACGAGGGGGACAGAGTAGCTGCATTTCAGTCTGTCCATCCATCTGTGATGCTTTTATTTCTACCTTTGATTTTAATCCCATTTGAGATAGGAATCAAACTTGGTTTACATGTAAGTTGTCATCAGAAGGTGTTTAAGGACTTTAGTTGTCCTATCTTCACAGGACAGTCACAGATCATTAGATCAGTATTTCAAGTTTTCCATAACACTTTCCTTTTCACTGTTTAAGTTTCAAGCCAGTTGAGATTAAGAAATGAAACTTGGTATTTTTTTTATGTCACTTTAGAAGGTGTAAAGCAGTGAGGTGTATGCAGTTGATTTTGCAGTATTGTGTCCTTCGGCAAAAAACCTTGCTTTCATTGCCAAGCAAGGCCTAACTAAAGATACTAAATGCATTAAAGTTGTATTACCTTATTAAAATGTCTAGATATTATTTTGCTTTTGTGTTTAGCTATACTGGTCATAGACCAGAAGAGCTGATGAGATGGCCTGCTTGTTGATAATCTGTCATCCATATGTCTGTCTGTTAGTACAAGTTTGTAATCACTACTAAACTACTTCAAGGATTGCCATGAAATTTGCACACACATTTATCCTTTAGTCTAGTTAATCCTAATTGAAAATTGTGCCACTGTGACATCCATCTTGAAAATCCTATTATTGCTACACCTCCATAATGGATGGTCATAGCCATGGAAGTTTAACTAAAAGACAAACTTCTTATGATGTCTAGTAGGTCCTAAATAAAAATGGTGGCAGTCTGACATTCAGTATGGCCACCACAACTGCCATCATGAAAATCATTTTATATTGCTACCCCACCTGAATGATCATATCAACATAGGGTTTTAACTAAAAGACTTTTTAGGATGTCTAGTTGATCTTAAATGAAAAGGATGCTTATCTTAAAAATACTGTTTTTGCACCATCTAGATGGAAAGTCATGTCAGCATTAGGTTTTCACCAGAAGGCTTATGGAGTCTGGTTGGTACTAAATGAAAATGGTGTTGATCTGACATCCACCTTGTAAGCTATCTTGAAAATTTTGTTACTGCTTTCCTAAGAGGAAAAGAAAATGTATGGTTCTGCTAACACAACCTAGTCTATTTTAATGGCCCAGACCCTACAACTTTTTATCAAGTAGGAATTAAACAAGTGGTACACACAGTGCCAAGTTTTTTACCCCTGAACCATTATCTTTTTTGCGGACAAGAAGACAATGTTTGGCCTCTGACAATTTTTGGAGAACAGTAGCAAAATATTTAAGTTATTCAATCACATTTCCAGGTGAGAAAGAATGTCCGTACACCAGATAGCCTGAAAAATATATTTATGCTCAGATTTTGTGGAAACAAAACAAGAACTAATTTTGATTCATTATATGAGTTAGGAAAAAAATTACCAGAGGTAAAAGAAAAGAATCTCAGCCAATATGCAAACATTAAATGACTAACACTAACCAGTATGTATGCATTCTTAGTCTTTTGGATTGCATATTGTTGTATCAGTAATAAATAAATATTTTTTATTTAGTGCCTACTTTATTTCATTTATCAGCAATATATGCAAAAACAGACCAATTCTTATTGTCCCAGATGTTTAAATAGGTTTTTCACACCCAAACATATGTGTCTCTAGCATAGTTCTGAATGAAATCTCATGCGTGTTTTCAGTGAGATCTATGATCAAGATGGCCATCTCCGGTGAGGGTATAGGTTTGGTTTAATGTTTTATGGCACATCAATACATGAAGTATTTGTGCTGAGACAAGCTGAGTGAAGTACCTTGCTCAATAGACACTGTAGACTTTGTAAACTTTCTTCCCCAAAGTGAGTTTATCTTTCTTCCATTGCAGCTTATAAGTGCAGCCTTTGAACACAAAGCATTAGATCTTCTCTTTTTCTACATCAACCTGAAAAAGAATAAAGATGTTCGGCTTGCATTTGAAGCATTGAAGGTAAGGCATATAACAGTTAATTATTGGAATAGCAAGATATAGCTATACAAACAGGAAAGGCTTACCTATTTTGCATTTTTATATTATTTGTACGGTACTAGACCGCTATAAGCTGCTATTCATGTAATCATTCCATAGTTGCCAAATTGTTTTGTCAGATACACCCTTGTTTTTCAAGAGATGATGAGGTACAGTGTATGTGCCAGAAGCGGTAAATATGTACTTATACTGTAACCTAGCTACAGCTTGTAAATTTATGGAAACATTTCCAAAACTTAGGCACCAATAATTTACCTAAAATGTCTCTTCAGGGGTCAAGCTAGACTTGAAATTTAGGAGAAGTGACATTTCCATTGGGACAGCATAGGGAGAAATGAGAGTTGAGCAGGGAGAAGTGGGAGCAAAGCGAGAAATGCAATGTGTGTGGGTTGTTTTTTTTTGTCAGTCAGTTGATACTCAGTTAAGATAACAGCAAGGGTCACCGTGCTTTGTTGTGCACCTGAGGCTGCATTCAGATACCTTGTCAGTTGCCACTTTATTACAGTAGCAATATGGATTGCAGATCGATATTGTCAACACTTGTCTGGGAACTATCACAGAATGTTTTGTGACTAGCATCTGATGAATAAATTTTCATAATTGCGTAGGTGTTTGATTATTTAATGAGTAAATGGCATTTTAATGTCTAGACAGGTAAACCAGAAGCAAACTCATTATCAGTATCCTCACCAAAGAGGAGATATTATTATGCTGTTTGTAAAACATTGTTATCTTTGGATGATATGTTCTTGACAAGGTGAAAATTTGTTAAAAAAGCGGCTGCATGAATTGTGTCCCGTTGTGAAAGTTAATTGGATTCAAGAACTTATAACAACAGCCACATGTTACTGGCTCATGTTAGTAAATAAAAAGCAAATATGTCTAATTATTTATTAAACTTTTTATTTTGAACTGTGATTGAAAATTGATCCAGGTCTTCTAATTGCTGTTCTGAACACAAAAGTTGATGTATCATTGTTACATGTAGGCTCGTACAAATGTAACAGAAGAAAAGAGTGAAGTCAACAAGCTTTGTATATTTTAACAAAATAATTTATTTCCCTAGAAAACAATATAAAAATTGGAAAATAGGACTTACGGTTTGTGAATATAATCCAAAATTTAATCCTAAGAATGAAAAATACAAGTCCTATCACTAAATAGTTCTATTAGAATCCAGGTTCGAATCTCGACGACATACAAATATGGAAGGCAATGACGTCAGATGTGGTCCTTGTACAAAATAACAATTCCTTAATTGAATCACAGTTTATGTTTTCGAATAATTCCAGAATAAATTTCCATTGAATTTCTTTCTACCAGAATTTATAAAACAGTACACTTGTTTGGTTTTCTAGAGAATAAATTATTTAAATTCCAAACACCAATGAATTTCAAAACAATCTGGTAACCTATCCGGCCTTTTAGGTATCAGGAATACAACTGACTGACGAGCACTCAGAAAGGGTTATATATTCACCTGAATTATCATCCCATTCTCGCAAGACAGACTACGTGATCTAATTACACTTGAAATACGTAATAAGATATTTGCCAATTTGCATGTAGCTCTATCTAAGAACTAGACTATCACTCTAAAACAGATATAAAAATAAAACATTGTTTATCCAGATTAACACGTAGGTCGAAAAGGACCTTGAAAACAGCCAATCGTATTCGCGTAGCAATTACCCTACCATGGACCAAGGTAAACTAAAAATATTACTAATGTAATACGTTTTACATCTTAGATAAACAGAATTACTGAAAAAGGCTTCTGAATCCCTACAATAATCATTACAATAAAATGTAATGAAACAAAAATAAAATAAAAAAGAATTTTAAAACTAACACACAAGCAATTTAATTACATATATGTAACACTTCCCCCCATAAAGAAAAAAGAAAAATTTATATAATAAAGCTTTTTTTTTAACATATGTAAATTATACATGAAGTAAACAAAATTACATAAGAAAATTCTTATGAACTATATAAAGTGCATATGAAATAATATTTCTATACATGGGAAAGTGCATCTGCAATCAGATTGTCTTTCCCTTTGATGTGCCTGATGTTGAGATTATACTCTTGCAAAAACAAACTCCACCTTAATAATCTTTGATTTTTATTTTTCATCTTGTCGATGAAAGTAAGGGGGTTGTGATTACTATACACAACAACCGGAGAAGAAGCTGAGCTAATGTAAACTTCAAAATGCTGTAATGCCAATATTAAAGCCAAACATTCCTTCCTGATTGTTGAGTAATTCTTTTGGTGCTTATTTAATTTCTTAGAGAAATAGCACACTGGGTGATCAATACCATTGCTGTCTTCTTGAATCAGTACTGCTCCAACCCCAACATCACTTGTATCCATAGACAATTTAAAAGACTGATTAAAATTTGGAGCTGTTAGAACTGGCACACTTTTGAGTATGGCTTTTAATCTATCAAAAGCTTCCTGACATTTTTCGGTGCAAAGAAACTTGTTTCTCTTACTTAACAAATCTGTCAGAGGTTCAGCAATATTGGAAAAATTGGAATAAAACTTTCGATAGTATCCGGCCATACCCAAAAATTGCATTAATTGCTTTTTACTGACAGGCACAGGAAAATCAGAGATAGCCTTAACCTTAGCATCGATAGGTTTAACTTGACCATGTCCCACATTATGTCCTAGAAAAGTTACACAAGCACAGCAGAACTCACTTTTAGATAAATTGATTGTCAAATTAGCATCAGTGAGTCTTTCAAAGAATTTCCGAATTGTGGCTAGATGTCCTTTCCGGGTGTTGTTGTAGATGATGACATCATCAATATAACCATCACACTTATCTAGACCAGAAGTAATCATATTCATCAAGCGTTGAAACGTACTGGAAGAACCCTTCATCCCAAACGGCATTACTTTATATTGATAGAGTCCATCTGGAATCACAAACGCCAAAATTTCTTTCGCTCTTTCCGTAAGTGGAATTTGCCAAAATCCTTTCAGAAGGTCAGATTTGGTGATGTATTTGGCATTTCCAATTTTATCAATACAATCATCGATTCTTGGTAATGGAAATGAGTCTGCTTTTGTCACACTGTTCACCTTCCTATAATCAGTGCACATATGGAAAGTTTTATCCGGTTTCGGAACAAGTATGCATGGTGAACTCCAATCACTTTTACTGGGCTCTAAGACATTATTCTCCAACAACTACAGAATTTCTTTTTTCAAGTATTCCTGTTTGAGAAGGTTCATCCTGTATGGGTGTTGTTTCACAGGTTTTGAATCTACAATTTCAGCGTCATGAAAAATTTTGTTTGTCCTCGTAGGAATATCCGCAAACAAGTGCTCATATTCGAATAATAACTGTTTAAGTTCACTTCTTTCTTGTTTTTGCAAATGTAAAAGTTTCTGGTCTAGATCTTTCATAATTTCCGAATTCTGAGGATTTGTTGCTCCAAGATCAACGGTGTCCAATTTAATTTCTTCAGTTAAATCCTCAGTTGGTGGGACAGGTACAACTTAATTAATTGTATAATTTACTTGGCTGTATCTTTCACTATACTAGTACTCCATTAATTTATTTAGATCAGAGTACTATAATTATGATTTAACTCATTCATTTTCTTCTTTACTTTGTAAGGGCCGTAAAATCTAAATTGAAGAAAATTTTGAAGAATGAGCAAGAGAGAATGAACTCTATTACAGGACTCAAATGTTCTCTCAAGTAAAGTGTTGTGAAACCATAGTTTCACTTTTGACTTGAATTGCTGAGTGCCAAATTCAAACATAACAAGCTGGAAAAGTCCAGACATGAAATTTGACCTTTGACCTGATCGGACAGATTTGGGAAGGCCAAATTGAGTAAAAAACTTTATTAAAGCTTTGACTCTAGTTTTGGTTTTAATACTCCTCAAAGGAATTGCCTCTGGGAATCTTGTTGACGCACACATAATGGTCAACAAATATTGGTTGCCTGACTTGGTCTTAGGTAAGGGACCAACACAATCTACCATAATTCTGCTAAATGGTTCGTCAAATGCAGGAATTGGTTGCAGATGAGCCTTAGGTATCTTCTGATTGGGTTTTCTTACCATTTGACAAGTATGACAAGATCTACAAAATTTACAAACATCACTTTTGATTTTTGGCCAATAAAAGTGAGTCAAGATCTTGTTATAAGTTATATTTATCCCTAAATGACCAGCCAGAGGAGTTTCATGGGCCAAACTAAGTATTTCCTGTCTGTAAGATTTTGGAACTACAATCTGATAGTTCACTGACCACTTGTCATTAGCAGGTACCTCAGGAGGTCTCCATTTTCTCACAAGAATTCCATTTTTAATGAAATAACAGACAGGTACTTCAGTGGCTTCAGTTTCACTAATGGCCCTCTGAAACAAACAGGAGATCTCAGGATCTTTTTCCTGTTCAACGACAAGTGATTGTCGTTTATCACCCTGATTAGATAAAAGAGAATGAGTAGTTAAAAGAGGATCACTGTGATCAGTACCTTTTGATTGATCCAAATTAGAAGTGAAAGTGACCTCATCAAAAGCCTGACCAATACATGTGTCAGCTAAAGGAATATTTTCCTTATCAAAATCATTCTCAAGAGCTTTCTTTGCCATAGCTCTGGCAACTGCACAAGCTGGGTATAGCTCAGGGTATTCTTTTTCAATAGGATCAACTTTCTGATCCAAAGAAGGCTGGTCAGTTACAAGTGGATTAACCACAACCTTGTCTCCAGCTAGGTCGTTGCCTAGCAACAAATGAATGCCCTCAACGGTTAAGTTAGACACTATACCGACTGTCACAGGTCCTGAAACTAAGTCGGATGACAAATTTACAGAATGGAGAGGAACATTAACAAAGCCGCACTCTACTCCCTGAATGAGAACACTCTCATTAGAACAGGACTTCTCAGAAGAAGGCAAAATACCTGACACTAAAAGACTCTGAGAAGCTCCTGTATCCCATAAAATTTTAATAGGGATAGGATAGGCCAAATCACCCAAGAGTGATATAGAACCTTTGGACATGAATGGTTCAAAATTCTCCATAATAAAATCGGACTGAGGTTTATTAGACCCAACAAATGTATTCCTTTCAATACATGACCGTGACCTTGACCTCTTAGAAATAAGAGCATTTGGAATAGGTCTATCTTGATTCTGATGCCTATATTTCAATTTAAAGCAATCAGAAATGACGTGTCCTTTTTTTCTTGCAATAGGTACACGTAAAAATAGACAAGGATTTTGAATCAAGTTTATCAGAAGCTTGATTTTTAGAAGTTGTACCAGATTGATTTTTAAGAGGAGTTGTATTAGGCTGGAATACCTTTCTACCAGTGGACTGCTGAGTGAATGATTTGCCTACAACAGGAACTTTATGAGTTAAGGAGTACTTACCAGCAGCAAGAGTAGCATTTTCCAAGGTTTCAATCTCGTGCTCTTCAAGATGATTCTTAATGACACTAGGGACAGTTTTTAAACACTTCAAGTAACACAAGTTGTTTGATATTTTCATAATCATGTTCAACTTTCTTGGCTAAGCACCATCTCTCAAATAACTGCTCTTTTTCTTTAGCAAATTCAACATAAGTCTGTCCAGCTTCTTTTTTATAGTTTCTGAATTTTTGCCGATAAGCCTCAGGGACTAACGCATAACCCTTTAAAATGCACTCCTTAACCAAATCATAGTCAGAACTTTGTTGTACTGACATTGAATGGTAAATATCACTAGCTTTACCAGCTAGTACACATTGTAGTAGCCGAGTCCAATACTCCCTTGGCCATTTCAAATTTTCCGCAACTTTTTCAAAACGAGAAAAATATTTGTCTACTTCTTTTTCTCTAAAAGGGGGAACTACCCTAATATTTTTCGTAATGTCAAAACTTGAATCTCTATGTGAAGTGGAATCGTGCTTGCCACTTGCCAGCTCAAATTCTTTCATTCTAAGTTGAAATTCCCTTTCATCCTTCTCTCTTTGTAATTGCATCTGTCTCTCTCTCTCCTCTTTCTCAAATTGTAATTGTTTATCTTTCTCCCTCTCCTGTCTCTCTTTCTCCTCTTTTTCAAATTGTAATTGTTTATCTTTCTCCCTCTCCTGTCTCTCTCTCTCCTTTTCTTCAAACTGCATTTGCATTTGCTTCTCTTCAAATTGCAACTGCATTTGTTTCTCTTTTTCTTCTTTCAGAAGCTCGAGCTTCCTTAACTCTACTTCCATCTTATATTTCATTTTTAATTCCATTACTTTAATGTCAGTGTCTGTCATAGACTTACTGACTGATGCCAAAATACTTTTATCAAAAATATTTTTCCCCACCAAATATTGGATCAAAATATTTTTAATTTCTTGTTTCGTCAAGGAAGATTTTGCTTCAGAAAGATCATACTTTCTGGCAAGTTCAAGCATCTCATCTTTTTTCAGACTATCCAACTGCTCTTGAGTTGGATTAGAAAGAAATATTTCCACTTTTGATGACATTGTAAATGAAAGCCTGTTGTTTTCACTTAAGATTTCAAATAAAAATGTAAAATAGTACTTGGGATTTAAAGACTAGGGGAATTTAAATTTCAGAAAACAATTTTCTGAAATATTTAACCAAAATTCTTATATCCCAAGGACGAGCGACCCAATTTTCTCCTGTTACGTGTAGGCTCGTACAAATGTAACAGAAGAAAAGAGTGAAGTCAACAAGCTTTGTATATTTTAACAAAATAATTTATTTCCCTAGAAAACAATATAAAAATTGGAAAATAGGACTTACGGTTTGTGAATATAATCCAAAATTTAATCCTAAGAATGAAAAATACAAGTCCTATCACTAAATAGTTCTATTAGAATCCAGGTTTGAATCTCGATGACATACAAATATGGAAGGCGATGACGTCAGACGTGGTCCTTGTACAAAATAACAATTCCTTAATTGAATCACAGTTTATGTTTCCAAATAATTCCAGAATAAATTTCCACTGAATTTCTTTCTACCAGAATTTATAAAACAGTACACTTGTTTGGTTTTCTAGAGAATAAATTATTTAAATTCCAAACACCAATGATTTTCAAAACAATCTGGTAACCTATCCGGCCTTCTAGGTATCAGGAATACAACTGACTGACAAGCACTCAGAAAGGGTTATATATTCACACAAATTATCATCCCGTTCTCGCGAGACAGACTACGTGATCTAATTACACTTGAAATACGTAATAAGATATTTGCCAATTTGCATGTAGCTCTATCTAAGAACTAGACTATCACTCTAAAACAAATATAAAAATAAAACATTGTTTATCCAGATTAACACGTAGGTCGAAAAGGACCTTGAAAACAGCCAATCGTATTCACGTAGCGATTACACTACCATGGACCAAGGTAAACTAAAAATATTACTAATGTAATACGTTTTACATCTTAGATAAACAGAATTACTGAAAAAGGCTTTTGAATCCCTACAATAATCATTACAATAAAATGTAATGAAACAAAAATAAAATAAAAAAGAATTTTAAAACTAACACACAGGCAATTTAATTACATATACGTAACATCACTAAGGGGTTGTTAAATCTTGGGCCCAAGTGCAAGCTTTCCTAGCCCATTTGTGGTATTAATACCTACTACAGCCATAACTTTTTTCTATAAACAAAAAGGGTTGAAAGGCTAATGCAACCTTTTCTCAGGAGCATCAATATCGTCTAAGTATTTTTCTATAAAAATCGGTTTAAAAAATCATTATATATATTACCTCATTTATGTGTAAGATAGATCACTATATATTACCTCGCTTATGAATAAAAACCAAAAATCACTACATATTGCCTCATTTATGATGAAGAAATAAATCATAAAGTCATTTGATGGCTGCAGAGGAGTAAGGACCTATCTTGTGTTTAATGTGGTCGATTTTTTTAATTTGTTTTGATTGGATCAATAATGCTGGATCCAACAATTTCGAAAAGTAAATCACCTGAAGCAGTAGCTTTTAGCACTTACTTGCATCTGTAGAGATGTTGTTTGATTTTTTTTCCCCTAAGAAAGTCTTTGGAATATCTGCTGTCAGTAGTATACAATTTTTGTGTTGTAATTGATATTTTCGCCTCAGTCCATACACAAATTTCATTTATTTCTCTCTTTTCATTAAATCTGAGGATTTATAGTATATATTGCCAGCAAAGCAGTGCTTCAAATTTTATCCCTCTCTTAGTAACCAGTGTTCAAGTGAGTATTACTAACCCATTGTCCCAGTCAGTTTGCATCAAGGTTTGGGCCCATTTGGGTAAATGTGGCCGTAAAAAGGGCTGAGGTTTGCATAACTGTGGCCGTAAAAAGGGCTCCTTAGGACACTTGACCTGCCTGCATGTTGTGCACTTCATGTGCAGATGGATGTAATTTTTCTGCCTTTGGTCTTATGTGATATGGGATTTAGCAGAAAGCCACTGTGCCTCTAGGAAGGAAATGAATTCTGCTTCCTCCTCATCTTGACTGAAGACCACCTTCTTTCCAATGAGGGGTAAGGGAAGTATCTGTGGCTATTTCTAGAGTATGGATATTGCCATTCCTGCAAAGGCAATGTCTTCTTTAGGACATACAATTGAGACTTTCACAATAATATCTAAAACAAATCACCCAAAAAATCAACAGAATATGTGCAAATCAAGCAGTATAATCGCAAGTCCTAACTTCGATTACTGACATCCCAGTTCATTTAGATTCATGAGATTTCAGTGCATAGACCAGTACACATTGCCACAAATGAGAAAATGTTGCACTGATTATCAAGTACAGTTAGTGAATTTGGTTTCCCTTCAATGAATAGAGCAATTACTGCATTCATTTTCTTGCTTTGAAAAAGGCAACATAAACCACTATTAGTTTAAGTTGCACTCATGTGCACTGTGAATAACTGTTTAGGTTTACACTTGCAAAAGTAATAAATCTCTTAAAAAGTTAAAATCTTGGTTTTTCTTTAGGCCTTTGTCTTCATCTAAGGTATCCAGCAATGAACTCCTCACATCAAAATTCCCCCTTTATTTAATTTCCCCTCATTTTTAGAGTAGACCATGAGATTGTGGTCACTGACACTTAATTTGTGAAGCAAGTTGTCAGCTCCTTTGATGGAGGGATTCTCAACACATCTGTTTGTAGGGAAGTCGCAATCACCTGGAAGAAAGTCCAGCCTTCCCAATGCAAGATAATTGTGGTCTTTTTGATCTTGAAAACTTCGCTGCCATAGGGAGACCGTTTTGGAGATGTCAGAGGTTTTGCAAGAGAATAGAAAAAAACCCAAACCTTTTAAGAGACATTCAGACTTACTGCAGAGACACTTTGGAGTGCTAACCGCTATAGTGCAAGATTTGAGAGATCAGCATCACCAGTCCATGGTCCTGACTGAAATGGGTGAAGAAACTACTACGTCTGGAAAGGTTAATGGGTCTTCCTCCCAACCATCAGACCCATTTTAAAGCTTTCACACAAGGTAATCGAAAGGGGCAAGGGAGGCAGTCTGTGATCCTTACCCCTTCTCTAAAGAGGAAGACAGGCTGTCCTAAGAAGTTACACTCCCTCTTTCTAAGTCCACCTTCTGCTGATGTCCCAGTAGGTGTGAGACTGGTCCTATTTTCATAGACTTGGTTGGACCTCAGTAATGATGCTTGTATCCTTTCTTTCATTAGCATTTTCTGGCTTTGCTTATGGAACCCCCATTTGATTCACCAGTCCCAGCTTATTCCTAAGGGAAGAGGTGTATATCCTTAAAGGAAGAGCCCAATAGAGAGGGTGACAAACATCCAGATTCCTATGTTGGCATGAATCATCTTAATGCCAAGACAATTCAACAATTCATGCCATGTTGGCATGAATTTTCCTGAAGCTGGGACAGTTCATCCTATGTTGGCATGTATCTTCCTAAAGCTGAGGCAGTTCATCCTATGTTGGCATGAATCTTCCTAAAGCTGAGACAGTTAATCCTAAGATGCTTATTCATCCCATTTACTTTGGTCAAGGTCACAGCCATAGAACATCTGCATTCAAGATTAAGTAATAGTATTTTTCACTTTCTTATATTTTTAAACATTTTAATTTCTTGTCATCATGCATGGCACGAATTGTTTTGAATTGAAGTTGATTCATTCTGTGACATTCTCTTTCACCCTTATAACTTGCCATCAATGTCACAAAATTTTTGTGAAGGTTTTGGTTAAAGTTTTTTTCATTTGCTTACATTTCCTAAACTCCTGGATGGATTTTCTGTTGACTTAGGAGGAATCATTATAAAGCAAAATTATTTATTGTTCACTGGCAACATGCTCACTGGCATTTTTGACCTTAAGGTCAAGATCCAAATCATAGAAAAGTTTTGGACTGGTTACAAAAATTTCAGTAGCTTGTATTTTTTAAACCCCTCTTTGGATTTTGTTCATACTTTCAATAAATCATTCTGAAACTAAGACAATAATTTGCGACATGCTTGCTCAGCCATTTGACCTTGGGGTCAAGGTCACATGTTTTATTGCAATGCTGTGATTGGTGAATATTTAACTGTGTAGTATTATTATTCATATTTGACAGTGTTTTTGACTTTTCAAGCACATACACAAACAATATTGAGGAAGCTAATCTGAAGTTTTCATCCTCAAGCTAAGGACTTCATCAGTGGCTTGATTTAATCTCTGATGATTGTTAACATCGCTCGATGGAATGGTGAGTGATGTTAACAGATTGTCCCAGATATGTGGCAGGTTGTAACAGCTCCCGCTCCTGTTCAGCGTCGGTTTGCGTGCATGTAGACTGATTCCTTTGTGTGCTTCACATGCAAGCCCAAGCCTTGTTAATTTATTCTTGCACATACAACTGTATACTGTATATTGTTAAAATGTTTGCCATTTTACTTTTTTGAGGTTTATCTTGTGTAACATGCATGGAATTACAGTGTTGTCCCAAGTCATTGCACCAGATCACCCACAGGAAGCACATTGTTGGTATTCTCAGACTAGTTAATCCCTGTTATTGATTGTTCTTTCTGTATGGACAACAACTTGTGTTAGATGCATACAAAAATATAAGCTTTACTTATAAATATTGTCAGTATTCATTCAAGGAATGGGATAAACTTGTGGCTGAATGGCCCTGATCAGTATTGCTGGCACTTGTCAAATGGATTTATTACTTTCTGCAATAAATAGTCAATTTTCCAGCATTCCATGCCATGGTTTGTGGATTTAATGCCATTTTTCAGTACATGATAGGCTATACATGATGGCCAGTATATTTGGTGGAGTAAAATCCTGGGAAGAACTGCTAACCCACAGGAAGCTCCTGGCAAGCTTTCTCACAAACCTACTTGGCCAAGCCAAGACTCAAATCCACGTTGATAGAAGTAAGATGTCAGTGATCTGTAAAGGTGAGCACCTTAGACCACTCGGTCACCCATGGTCCCTCACTACATGCTTTGAAAGTCATTTTGGAATCAGACTACTGCATGGGTTTCCACAATTTCCTTGAGCACTAAAATGCCTTTGTCACCTCTTCAAGACCCGGTTACTTTAGTTGACAAGGAAATTGTAACTAACTGAGTTATATTGTGACTCTACAACTGATTTCAATTATATAATGGTGGAAAAGTTCATATTTATTGCAGAAATTATTTTGCTTGAGGTTCATTATCAGTCTCCCCTGTACTAATCTTTCCATACTGGGGTTTAAATTTCTCATCCTCAAGTAATCATTTCCCTCTAGAATTTATATGAGGCATTCAAGTCTGCATTATTTCCTCCCAGTATACTACTTTGGAAATAAATGCTACACTAGTTTTGTTGAAGATTTCATCTTCTGCCTAGAATGAACCCTGCATTGTAAAAAGAGGAGTCATTGGTGCATGGGTACTGCCTAGAATGAACCCTGCATTGTAAAAAGAGGAGTCATTGGTCATGGGCACTGCCTAGAATGAACCCTGCATTGTAAAAAGAGGAGTCATTGGTGCATGGGCACTGCCTAGAATGAACCCTGCATTGTAAAAAGAGGAGTCATTGGTGCATGGGCACTGCCTAGAATGAACCCTGCATTGTAAAAAGAGGAGTCATTGGTGCATGGGCACTGCCTAGAATGAACCCAGCATTGTAAAAAGAGGAGTCATTGGTGTATGGGCACTGCCTAGAATGAACCCTGCATTGTAAAAAGAGGAATCATTGGTGCATGGGCACTGCCTAGAATGAACCCTGCATTGTAAAAAGAGGAGTCATTGGTGCATGGACACTGCCTAGAACGAACCCTGCATTGTAAAATTGCACTGCCTGAATTCGTAATTACATTCTGCTAAAATAAACTTAAAACATCTGTCCATTACTTTTAACACATTTGCATTTTTATGGGCAATATACACCACTCCCTTGATAACTCGTGCCCTGATAACTCACGAACCTGCTTATAATGTGGGGTTAGTTGTGGATCCCATTTTTTAAACTAGAAAGTGACAATAATTTGACCCCTGTTTAACATGAAGAAAATCGTGATCAAAATTGGTAAATGAAACCTTGATATATCACTCTTTTTATCATTGAAAATGGTTTATATGACCTTGAAATTTGAATCAACATTATGAAATTATCAACTTTTAATAAGAAGTCATGTATTTTGTTAAAATTTCTTTCCAAACAACATTCTTGGTACACCATAAATAACAGTATTCAATGAAATTTTGATCAATGAATATGGCACTAACGCCTACTTCAGACACTACTATAATAAATTCCAATTAAATAAGTTTTTTTATCAAGTGAACTGCGTGTTTTAGTTGTATCCTTTAGTTCGGGTTAAGTGTAATGATCCTGAATACAATATGCTCTGTTGTATTCAAACATGAAATATGTCATTCTGCTGTAATAGCTATGACCTCGAGCATTTCTGTGAGAATCTAAGTGCCGACGATGTTTTGATACCTAATTTGCATATTTGTTGTAATCAGATTGATATTTGTTGTATTGTTGCACTGAATTAAAAGCTGACCTTGTATTACCACGTTAATTTGTCTTTTATATCAAATAAAGGGGGTGGAATAAATGAAAAGTTAAATGGCATGCAAAATCCAACCATGGTAAGACCTACCGGCTCCAGTTAAGTGACAGGTCATCAAACACTGTTACGGTTTTTTCTTTTTTTGGTGAACTTAATATGATTAAACTACTTTAAATTAGCATACTCATTCACAGCTGTGATCAAAGCTAGCAAGACAACCAAGCGAAATGAGTACTTGATGACATAACATTCTGTTTCAGAGATACATTTTATTAATGAGAAGCTAGTTTCATAGTTTGTAGTGAATTTGTAATTATTGAATTGGCACTCGGAGATTTCCTCGTGAAAATAAGTTTCAGTATTACTTGCAATGAAATCATTGCATCAATATTTTACTAATAGAACAAAAAAATTGACTTTTGACATTGATGGCTGTTTCACGAACTAAGTGTTCTGTTTTGTTTTTTTTTAATAAAAGGGATCTTGTTTGACTGTGAATTTGAATCAATTTGTAGTCTGGTTCCCTGATTAGTATGCTCCTTTCATTGCATTCCACTATAGTAGGGAGCAAAGCAGGGAGCATACGGATCAGGGAACTAAACTACTCATCAACAACATTAAGCAGGGATGTAATACACAATGTTTTCGCATACAGGTGATGGTTGTTGAAACCAGTTGGAATAATGTTAACAATCTCATTGGTTGGGCATCTTGAAAACAAAGGTCATTTTTACATAAAAACAAATAACTTGGTTAGAAAAGGTGTTTCATTGACAGTTATACCCAACACGATTTTAAAACGAGGATTCAGCCATTAAACAGACCAGTTCGTTCCCCCTTCTTGGTTTTCTTTATGTCCAGCGAGGATGGTATCATTTCATATTGTTATGGAGGTCCCTCAATAACTTGTGCCCTCATTTATAGTGCAGTCAATAATGATTTTGGACTGTGTTGTGAGCAAGTTATAGAGGGAGAAGCATCTTGTAGGATTTATTTTGAGCTCTACTGGTCAAATACTAAGCGAGCTAGTGCAATGTTCTGTTATCTATAGTTGTTTCTTTGAACAAGTTTGTTAACATTACTTTGCCGTAACAACTGGGAGAATTGCCATGAAGCTTTATACAAAGTTGTTCCAGGATCTAGTTGGACCTAAATAAAAATGGTGCCACTCATACATCCAATATGGCCACCACAGCAGCCATATTGAAAATCTTATCACTACTTCTTATGAATGGATGGACATATTAACATAGGCTTTTCACTGAATGCAATATGTGCCAATCTGATATCAAACAGGGTGGTCATCTTGAACATCTTACTACTACTCCCCCCTGCAAGGCTTTCATAATGTTTTCTCAGCTTCAGTGCATGGTCAGCTCAGTCTTTTACTATAATACTCATATTAATTGTGAAGACAGAACTATAGAAATTTAAATTGGATCTGTTTGGTGGTGACCAACTGTTTAAAATGTCTTCACTCAGGTCCCAACAGTTCTGTATATACAAGGTCAGTGTTTCCTTTTGGAATTCTCTCAGATAAAGACAAGTAATGTGAAAATACAATATAGATGTTAAAAAAAGATTTTCACAGTCTTGGCTGCATGTGTAGCTATTAAAATATCTGGAATGGCAGACAAGGACTTTCATGCTGTCACCCAAAAGTTTTCCATTGTAATTTAGTAGACAATGAATAAATTGTTTCAGCAGTGTTTGTATGTATTAATGGCTTTTCTAACACATTGTTTGATATTGTCTTACAGTATCTTGCAATTCTGCTATGCCACAAGAAGTTTGCCATTGAATTCCTCAACCTTGGGGGTGTTCAGAAGCTATTGGATGTGTATCGTCCTTCCATCTCAGCAACAGGGGTCTCAATGTGTCTCTACTATCTATCCTACTTTGAAGATGCCATGGAAAGGGTAAGGACTTGTACTGATGTTGTCTATGTGTCTGTAGTATCTGTCCTACTTTGAAGATGCCATGGAAAGGGTAAGGACTTGTACTGATGTTGTCTATGTGTCTCTACTATCTGTCTTACTTTGAAGATGCCATGGAAAGGGTAAGGACTTGTACTGATGTTGTCTATGTGTCTCTACTATCTGTCCTACTTTGAAGATGCCATGGAAAGGGTAAAGACTTGTACTGATGTTGTCTATGTGTCTCTACTATCTGTTCTACTTTGAAGATGCCATGGAAAGGGTAAGGACTTGTACTGATGTTGTCTATGTGTCTCTACTATCAGTCCTACTTTGAAGATGCCATGGAAAGGGTAAGGACTTGTACTGATGTTGTCTATGTGTCTCTACTATCTGTCTTACTTTGAAGATGCCATGGAAAGGGTAAGGACTTGTACTGATGTTGTCTATGTGTCTCTACTATCTGTCCTACTTTGAAGATGCCATGGAAAGGGTAAGGACTTGTACTGATGTTGTCTATGTGTCTCTACTATCTGTCTTACTTTGAAGATGCCATGGAAAGGGTAAGGACTTGTACTGATGTTGTCTGTGTGTCTCTACTATCTGTTCTACTTTGAAGATGCCATGGAAGGGGTAAGGACTTGTACTGATGTTGTCTGTGTGTCTCTACTATCTGTTCTACTTTGAAGATGCCATGGAAAGGGTAAGGACTTGTACTGATGTTGTCTATGTGTCTGTAGTATCTGTCCTACTTTGAAGATGCCATGGAAAGGGTAAGGACTTGTACTGATGTTGTCTATGTGTCTCTGCTATCTATCCATCTTTGAAGATGCCATGGAAAGGGTAAGGACTTGTACTGATGCTGTCTATGTGTCTCTACTATCTATCCTACTTTGAAGATGCCATGGAAAGGGTAAGGACTTGTACTAATTTTGTCAATGTGGCTAGGTTACAGAAAAGGTACAGTAACATCATTTGATGAGGAACCAGAAGACCAGAATTACAGAGTGGAAAAATTTAATGTAAAAATAACTGAGATTGAACATGTTTATATTAGAACTCTTTACCTAATTCCATAAGTAAAACGTTTTCTGAATTGAGAGGAATTATGATTGTTATTAGATTGACTGGAAATTAATTCTTCTACAGTAGCATAATTTCTCAGTATAAATTCATTGTTTTCATCATTTTCTTGGGGCAGGATTTGTATGCCTTTTGACTTTATTTTTATTCCACCAGCTTTATTTGATTAAAAGACGTAATTACCGTGATAATAGAAAAGGAGGCTCACTTTTTATTTAGTGCAACAATACAACAAATGCTTCTGCTTGTCCGATATCAAAACACGGTGGGTACTTAATTAGGTTCGCAGCCAAATGCTCGCGGATATAATGTTACAGTAGATTGACAAATTTTACGTTTAATTACAAGAGGACAGGTTGCATTTATGATGATTACACATAAAAGGAACTAAAAGACAGAACTAGAACACAAATTTCAATTGATAAAAAATTTTTTATTTAATTTGTATTTATTTATTAAAGTACTGCCTCCACTTGGCATAAGTGATATTTTCATTGATTGAAATGTCCTTGAATATTGTTAATTGCGGTTTACTAAGAATGTCATTTGAAAAGAAAATGTAACAAAGTATATGACTTCTTATTGAAAGTCGATCTTTCATAATGTTGATTAAATTTCCAGATCCTATCTGCCATTATCGACGATAAAATGAGTGATATATCAAAAGTTTCCATTACCAATTTCGATCGCGATTTTCTTCAAGTTCAACAAATGGGGATCAATTTTTGGGGTATTTTCTGGTTTAAAAATTGGAATCCATGCCTGACCCCATGTTATAAGAGGGTTCGTGAGTTATCAGGGCGCGAGTTATTGAGGGGGGTGGGTGTATGTATTTCCAACTAAATCAAAATCTGCAACATAAAGAACTTCCAGTAATGAACAATAACATAAGTTTTGATATTGTCAGACAAAAACTCCTGTAAAATATGATTTTGAAATGGAGCTTGATCTTGAAAATCTTTGAATCAGCACTGGGGGTTGGGGTGTCTCACTAAGACTACTTCTGATGTCTAGCAGGTCCTAACCAAATTACTGCAATGTGTTTCCAATATGGCCACAATGACATCTTTCTTGAAAATCTCGTTATTGCTTCTATTCCTAAACAGAAATTCTTACTGACATTGGATTTTCACCAGAAGACTTCTGTTGATGTCTTGTTGGTCCTAAATGAAAATAGTACTGCTTTTACTTCCAGTTAGATCATCACCTCTTAAAATTATGTTATTACTATTCATATTCCTCCCAAATGGATTGTCATATCACTATGATGTTTCTACTAGAAGACTTCTTATGATGTCTAGTTGGTCCTACATGAGAATGGCACCTCCAATATGGCCACCATGGCAGTCATCTTGAAAATATTTTTATTGGGTTTGTTAAATATATGGTGATGATTAGTTTAAATCCATTATATTTTAACAGTGCACATGCTAATTAAAATATGTTTGTTCATTAGGTTTAATTATTAAAGTTTGGTTATGGTCAGTTTAAATCCATTATAGTTGAACAGTGCAAATGCTAAGTAACGTATGTTTGTTCATTAGGTTTAACTATTAAAATTTTATATGAAGATGTTTGATAGTAGGACTTAATGTATAAATTTTCTTCATTGTAGGTTTGTCTTCTCCCAGACCATGTTCTGTCTGTTCTAGTCAAGTAAGTACATCCTTGTTTTGTGTTTTTGATACCCATCCAATGAATGTTGCAGAGTATTGTGGAGGTTTTAATAGATTTTAACAAAACTGTGTATGTGTATTCCTATCGGTCATAAGAAGAATGCCAGAGCACTTGATATGCATTGTATTTGCATCTAATATACAGATTAAGTGACCAATAAAACACAAAGAAATGTTTGAATACATTCAAATTATGCAAAGCCATTTAACTGGAAACAGCAAGTCCAAACTTGTTTGTGTGGCCCCCCCGCCTTCCCTCCGTGCCAGGGTGGTCTAAGTCACTCCCCATTACAGATCACTGACATCTCTCTCCTGTCAGCTTTTAGGTTAGCATCATTAAATGTAGCTAAAAGTACCTTATTTGTTTTAAATATATAGTGTACAAGGAATTAATTATTTTTTAGCTACATTTAATGACGCTGGCCTGATAATTTACTGAGTTGCAGATTGGTAAAATTTGCAATGCGGTGTGGAACAAAATATATTGTCATGGTGTTGAAATGTGACACTGTCCATTATGAATGCAGCTCCCAGAAAGGTCAGCAATGCATTCATTCATTTTCCTTACTCTAAAATACTGTTTACAATATAATTTTCTCCACTCGATGCAAGTGATAAACCATGCATTGATGAGATTTGTTGATTAGCACTTGTACGGGTAAATTTTGGTCTTGTACTGACTTTTTTCATCCTTGCGGTACAAGGTACTGGTAGTAGCAGAAACAGCAGATCAGTTTGAACATTAAAAGTTTCATTTCGTCGAATTAAGCGGGTCTGCATGTTACTTTGGACCGAAACTTATGCCCAACATAACAGGGTAATCAGCTTAACGGGGGTCGAGATAAGCTGGGAAAAATTAGCATAACAAAGAAGGATTTTTTCAGGTCCGGACCAAAACACTTGACATACATGGATTCTTGAGATAACCAAGGTCCAGATAAGTGGGTTTGACTATATATATATATATATATATATATATATATATATATATATATATATATATATATATATATATATATAATCTGTTACAACTTTTTATTCTTGTGAAGAAAATCACAGGTGTACAATAGGTGACAATTAATGAGCTTTCAGTCAAGGAACACTACAAGCGAGGTACAACCCCAAAAGTCTGAAAAAAATGTTCACAAAGTTTTGCAGTTTTTCTTGTTATTTAATATAGTATATATCTGTCATCTAATGTTTACTTGTGAGTTTACAAACACAGTCACCTATCAAGTTCATTACCTGTTTAGGTGTTTCTTGCTTAGAATATTATGAAAAATAAATCCAACTTTTCTTTTGGCTGAAGTATGAGGTTGATATTACATACTTGTCTGTCCAGTAAAATTCAAATCAATGCACCAAACCCACAGCCAAAACCAGTGCCAAGAAAAGAGTTTTAATTCAGCAAGTGCAATCTGATTCCATTTTTTCCATGTGCCTCATTTATTCTCTACCTTACATAAAAATTCATTTCATCTATGATGAGATGCAAGAAATCCCCTCACAAAAGATATCCTTAAATGGTCTACAGGCTTGATTCTCCATTTATTCATTAGTTTTGGTCCTTCAAGGATGTAAATCTGACTTGTAGTCAGCATCATCAAAACTTGCCCACTGGCATTTGCAGTACAATTTTCAGGCTCTAATAATCTCATGTATTTCAAACCTTAAAAATCACCACCATCATCACTATCATCAGTATTTGCCAAATCAAACTGTCACCTGGAGATGAACCATGTTCAAAATCGAGTTTTCTTGGTTATGTCTATTGTCAACATGCATTCATAATACTTCTTTGATAAATATATGGTTAAAATTATGAGAGAATGCTTGTTCTGGTCACATTGTACCAGCCAAAATTTAGTTCCACAACTATCCATGTTAAGCTGAAGTACCAAGATGTGTAAAGAGTTGCTTACTTGAAAAACTGATTTAAGGGGCGACAATCAGTATGAGACCTACTGGTGGTGCGACTTATATTGTGACTTGCAATTTAAGTTCTAATGGGCAGATTTCAAGACATATTTGTGTACATGTTACTTTCCACAAAAGAAAGAAGCATATTTGAAGTTACAGTACAGTAGCTTAAAGGCTGAGGTCACTTTGCGAATATTTTGACTGGATCAAGTCTGCATATTTTCATGTACATTCATAATATGTACTTTTTGCAGTGGTGGAATATCAGTATACTTATATCTTCATAATACATTCTGTCCTTAATAATAGGATGGAACATCCATTCAAGAAAAAAACACCTGAGATATAAATTATCTATATTTATTTTATAAAAAGTCAGTAGTATAGAAATATTTTCAAACAAATTTCCCACATCTTCATCGAGGGGAGACAATCTAACATGTATTGATACACCCACTCCATGACTTCCTCCTTAAATATTTTCTCTGTACAAATATGCAGGATATAGCAGACAAGTTTACTTGAAAGAAATATATTTCAATAACCTGACAATTTAATATTTTGAGGTGATGATTTTGAATGGGTGTGGATGTTGAAAGTAAGAGTACCATGATAGCAGAGATGATGCCAGGATATTTGAGTTCATGAATTACCAAATTTGTTGCATGAATTCATGCGCTTGGAAAGGAGTGATGCAGGAGAAACTAGTTCCAAGTTGCACATATAGAAATGTACTCTGCATAATGTACATTTTTTTTTATAGCTATTAACCGTTGAAGTGCTAATCACATCATTATTTGTGCCACAAGTAGAGGTCTCATTGTGCTTGTCTCGACATTGCATTTTTCATGTAGGAAACTGCTGACACATCTGAGTACATTGGTTCGACATGAATGGCTGTTAAACTAAATTTTATTGGCATATTGGATCCTGGAACAAGCATTCTGTCATAGTTTGTACTTTGCATCAAGGAAGTTTTACACCTTGTTTAAAATTAGGGCTGCATAGAAAAGCCAAAATGGCTGGATTTCAGTATAGTTTTTCTTCCGATGACGATTTTGTTTGGCAAATACTGGCTGATGATGATGATTTTTAAAGTTTTGAAGTGTATTAGGTTATTGCAGCTTGGAAAGTGTTACTGATAAAATGTGATTTTGAACAATGATGTTGATGTACATGCTGAATGGGCAAAAACAGATGGCATGCAAGTTAACCCTTGCATTTCAAAATTAAATGTAGAAAAGGCATAATACCAGGACTAATTAAATTACAAGCAATTTAAAAGTTGTGCTGTTTTCATTTTTTGTCAAAACAATTCAGTTGTGAGGGATCTTGTGCTACAAACTGTATAGCCCTCTAAGGCTTGAGTTAATAAATAAGAATCTGAAAAGAAATCGAAGTGTCAGTCCCTTCAAGAAACTTGTGTTTCAGTTAGTGGTGGTCATAACACTATGTAATTATCTAATAAACTGTAGGCATAACATAGATAAACTTTCTTCAAGATGAAGCACAAATTGAAATTCTTTTCTTCCTTATCTGTTGAAATAACACGTGCGAAATACTGCAATTAAAAAAATTCTTACATTAGCACAGCTGATGTATTTGTTTATAATTGCAGCTATGTCCTGTGGTTGCTGGAGTGTTCCCATGATTCCAGTCGATGTCATGCTGCAATGTTCTTTGCTAATGCCTTTCCTTTCAAAGTGATTCTTGATCTCTTTGATAAGAATGATGGATTAAGGAGACTGTTTAATGTGGTGGGTATCAGTCCAAGACATTTATAAACTGTGTACTTGTTAGTTGTGTAATTAGTGACATATTTGATTGATCACTGAAACTTGTTACATAATAATGTCACAGACCTGTTTACCCCAGTGGTTTCTCCATATTTTGTACAGATGGATCCTGAGAAATGCTACAGATTGTTTAGGCAAGACTATGGAAATGTCTTAATCGGCAAATAAAATACATCTTAGCGCTTTGTTCCATTTTTTTCTTTTCATTCAAAAATATTATTTGATCAGTGTCAGAGAAGTGCTTATTCAATGATTCCTGCACAAACTGGTAAACCGTCTGCAGGCATCCAAGGGAGCAATTGGCAGTTGTTTTTGAAAATGGCAAACCAGTGTCATGTGAAAAGAAAATTGAATGAAGTCAAAAAGTCAAGTGCTAGCCAGAAGTTTCTGAAGATTTATACAGATATTTGGCCATTTATAAGACATTCTAACAAGGAATTCATTATGTTCACTGTGGTGTGTGTGAATTGGATTTTCTGTCACACGTGGTGGTAGAAGTGATTTAAAAAGACATGTTGAGTGCAAATCCCATAATTGAGTGGGTCAAAATAAAAGACAAGTCTGTGTCCTCATTCTTTAAATCATAGTGTCTGACATTGAGGAAATGCACATTATCCATTATGAAGTGATGATAAGTCAGTCTGACATTGAGGAAATGCACATTATCCATTATGAAGTGATGATAAGTCAGTCTGACATTGAGGAAATGCACATTATCCATTATGAAGTGATGACAAGTCAGTTTTTGGCTAAGTTAAACTTTGCATAGAAAACAGCTGATTCATTAAACCAGGATTTGCAGCAGGGAAGGTAAACTATTTAAGACTGTAGTTAGAAACAGTGGAGTGATACTGGTTTTAGGAAAAGGTTTTCTTTCCTTGAAAACCCCCCCCCCCCCGATAATTTTGTATTTTGTTTTTGTCCTGTTTTCACCAAAATACTTCTTGTCCAGTTGGTCCTAAATGAAAGCAGTATGGCCACCATAGAAGCCATTTTTAAAATCTTGTTATTGCTACCTTTGTCTTTTGGGGGGATTAGTGAACTTGCTTAACTCTATATAGCCAGCATTTTATTTCTGCCTCACTGGCCCATGACCAATAGTTGCCTGCGCTATCCAGGTCTGTATAAACCATGTAGTGGCCCAGCACTTAAGGATTTATGCAGATATTTACCATAGAACATAAGGAACAGGAAAAATTTACAAAATTAGTGCAAACTAAAAATTCAGACATCTGCATTCTTTATTGCTCATCAACCACTTCCCTTTTTCAAAATTTTCTCAATTGCAATTTGTTCAGGAACAAAGAGAATTACTGTTAAGTTTTCTTTTATATTATTTGTGCAACTTATAATTTAGAAATTCCAGTTCTACAGTCTCCAAAATTGAGCCAAGTACGTTGACAGGTTTGATGGAAACAGTGACAGGTTTTCAGTGGAAACTATGATCCCAGCTGGACCATAACATAGATTATATTTGTTTATATGTAATGAGGAAGGTAACCTTGTATCATCTTAATATATGATTTTTGTAGAATACAACTGTTTTTGCCAGATTTACTCTGGAGCTGTAATTTTACATCAAATTATACATGGACCTTATTAGTGCTTTGAGAAACTAGCTCCTTGATTTTCCAAAATATTTGCATATGAATAAAGTTAAGTTTGTATTTGTAGCAGGGAATTCCTTTAGGCAAAGATTTAATTACTTTGGGTGTTGAGATAAATATTAACATATATCTATCTTTGAATCCTTAATGACAAATACTTTCGCATCTTTTGGTAGATAAGTACCTTGCCTATCCTCAGTGTTGAAAATGGAAATCACTCTGAGCTGACAGAAGACCAGATATTCACAATGAGGCAGCTAGCACGACATACCTGCTCCGCACTTAAAAAATACTTTGAGGTTCACTTGGTTATCAAGGCTGATGAGATACGACGGTCACACCTGAGAAATGAGGGAGGATCTCCAATACATGAAACACCTGCTTACAAAGTAAGATTTTGTAAAGCTATACAAGATAATACATTTTACCTATTACCTGTCAGTATTTTATGTACATGTACATCTGTTGGATTACATCATTCAATTTTTGGATATTCAGTTTTTAAGTAAACATTAAGATCGTAATAGTGCGGCAAAATATCATTACCAAGGAAATCAAAACCATAAATCCAGATGTTTTTGGGAAGATGTTATGGTGCAGTGAAAAATAATATTTCCATTGAGGAGGAAAGAAGTACATAATAAAACCTGCTGTGATAGGATCAGAAATATTGGGGGTGGGATGGAAAAGGGTAAATTTCTTAAAAAAGCATAATACACATTTCTTTATACACAAGGCTTGCCAGGTTTTTTTTGTCAATTTAAAATGATTTACTGCATCCATGCTTATGTGTGTCTTACTTGGTTGAAGAAAAAAGTCTGTCTTGGGACATAAGGGTCAGGGTCAAGAATGGGTGAAAAGTTATACAGAGTGTATGGCAGATGTATCATACACCCTTCTTTGATACCTATAAAAAAAACATCATAAAATTGTCTTTGGTTTTAGCCAATGCAGTTAACCCCTTCTCTGATACCTATAAAACTTGATAAAATTGTCTTTGTTTTTAGCCAATGCAGTTAACCCCTGAGATCATTCAGGAAAACATAGAACTGATGATGGAAGTTTTGCCACTGAGGCTTCACTGGCAGCCAGAGGCTACATTCCACAAATTGGGTGGCATTCCTCTGCTTGTGCAGTTGGTTGCTATGACAGCAGAATGGAATAATTACACTGGAAGGTACATATCTAGTGTTTGTTTATCACAGAGTTCCTTTATGGAAATAATGAAATCCAATGTGGAAAGCTATGTTCTTAATCCTTGTCCATCATGTCTTCTCTCTCTCTCTCTCTCTCCTGCTCTTTAACTCCCCCACTGGCTCTCTTCACCTGCTATGACTTTCCCTTTCCCCCTTCTCCATGGTTACAAATGATTGAGGAGGTAGATATAAATTCTGGATTAGTTCAGCATTTCTTCAGACTAATAGATAACAAAACGAACATGGTACAGTAAAATTCCTTGCAGTTTATTAATGTTTATGGTAAAAATTGTTTTCAAACATAGAACACTTAGAAGAATTGATTTTTGTTCAAAATTTCTTTTGCCCTCTCTGAATCATTTTGATAGTTATGGATCTTGAAATGGTCATGTACACAAGTCCATCATACATTTTTATGTCTTTCTGTCCATCTATCCTATTTGTTGACAGCATTAGATTTTCCAAGATAAAAATGATTTTGATAGTAAGTGTATCCGACCCCAGTGGGTGTACACGAAGTAACCTTAAGTCCCAGAAGGGACCGAAACTGGAGGGATAAGGTTACCACAGTTATTTTGGGGAATAAAAATGAACAGATAATGTAACACCATTAGATATAATTATTGAGAGGCCAGGTTGCAATTGCGGTTAGAAAAACACTGCAACAGGCAATTTTTCTTTGGTGTTTGGCACCTGTGTGACCACATCAACTCCTTGAAAAAGATGAGTTAGCTGTGCTTGTTTTGCACATAACAAAGCAGGGACAAACAAGCTGCATGAGGAATTGCATCATACTGACAGTTCTTCACTCTAATGGAGGATGTATGCACATCAAACGGACAGTACGTTTTTTCAGCATGAAAAGAAGCTAAACAATAGCCATGGATAAGTATTGCATAATTAAAACTAGTTTTACCCCCAAAAAACTACATATCTCTTGGTTTGAACAAGTTTTACTTTGTGAAGTACGCCAGAAAAAAAATTGGTGGGAATTTCATTCTTGGCACATATGGCAAACAACATATCGACATACGTCATTTCTGTTTGTACCATGTCTGTTGAAATAGGAGATCCTGTGTAACATTTTCAACATGCTCTTTTTGAACATTACGATTAGTTAATTGGCCCATTCTTTTCAGTATCATTTTAGCCATGAAATGGATTGATTAATAGACAATAATAAGCACATGCTTGTTTTTTGCATAGTTGATTTGTGCTGATAAAGCGTTACCACCCATTCTGGACTGAGGCATTTAATTGTAGTAGGGGCTTGTAAATTTGTGTCAGGGCTTGTGATTTTTTTTTTTAGTCACCAGCCCTGGGTCTGTGTCTGAAATTTGTTTCTTTGAGCACAGCTGTGTCTCTTTCATGCTTCATAAATTTAAGGAGTGAAATTATTATTCTGTTTTAACCAGTTTTATTTGTCAGTGACCATCTCAAAGCCAGCTACATTAATAGTATACTTTCATGGGATCTGCAATGCAGAATAGAAACCTGTTTTGGTTTGCAAAATTGAAATGTTTTTTCATCAGAACAGAATCTTATTCATTTTGTCGTGATGGTAAATTATGTCTATTTTAAGCGTACATTCAACAGCTTTACCAGTATCATAAAACTATTGCATTGAAGATTATAAGGTAGACCTTTTTCTCCTTGACCTTAACTCTTTACTGGTATGAGCAAAGCTACATTAGATGTACAAGATCTGTCACATAGAATTTAATATTTAGGATATAATGTTGCAACAAAAAACATTCAAATTATTGGAATGGATTGTTTTATTTATAAGAAGTTAGGATTTTTGAGAAATAACAAAGCTTCAGTTTATGCTGGAAAAATAATTTTTTTCCCCAATAATTGTCTGTGTACTGTTTGACATTTTATGTGATTCAGATATTTGAAGGTTTTACTGTATACCAAGCAGGGCTGGCGCGAGGCAGTACTGCATCCTGTGCAAAACAAACATTGCCCCCCTCCTTAAAAATATTGGCTAATAAGAAAGCTCATAGAAAATTGGTGTAAGCTATGACCAAATAAAAAGATTTGTATGAAGTAGAAACAAAGGTTTTGTTTCATTTTAGCTCTCTTTTATGATTTTTGTGCCCCATTTTCTTCGATTTAGTGCCCCATTGAAAATGGACCCATGTGCAAGCTCATTACTTGCACATAGCTCGTGCTGGTCCTGATAACAAGTCTAAACAGTTTTTTAATTTAGCTTTGAATAACATGAATGTTTGGAGTGAATTGGTTATTATTATTTACACCATTTGTGCTTTTTAACTTTTCAGTACTCTAAAACCTTAATATATCAATACATCTTATCAAATTAGAGAATTGATCAGAAAGACTGGGAAGAAGACCTGGTAAATAGGAAGAAAGTAAAAAGATTAAATAAAGAGTGATTCCTTTTTATTAGGGGCTCTGCAGCAAAAATTATGAAAGAAAAGCATTTTTGAAGCATAGCAGTAACTCCCAGTTTTTCTTTAACTTGTGGCTATTAGGTTGTAGCATATGGCCATACTTTCAGGATGCAGCAGTTTTTATGAAGGGCAGGGGGTATGTATATAATGTGTATGGCGCATTGTGGGGAGAAAAGGAGGACAAGTTCGTGTGAAAGCAAGCTGATGATCAAATTAAATGGAAGATGATCCTGCAATTGTCTTAGGTATCCATGAATGAAATTTAATTTTCCAACATTTGCATTTATAAAATGATACCAAAAGGAGCTGTGTTCTGCTTTATTCAAAGATGTAAAATTTCATACATCATACAAACACAACATTCTTTTTCAGGCCTGAAACAATCAAGAATGCTTTAGATGTTTTGAATGTGTGCTGTGCCACATCCAAATCTCAGTTGACTCTACTCCAGTCAATTCCACTGCCAGATGATGTGACCACACCTATTATCAGGTATGATAGATTCATCCTTGTAAACACCATTTAGAAGAGGGTGGGGGGTAAATTTAGAGCAAGGGTTTGTTGGAGTATGCTAATAAGTAACAATAGGAGAGGGATGTTGCAAAAAATATAATTATCTTAAATGTTATTGATAAAGAGACTGATTTGACATCCATGACAGGG
The DNA here is from genome assembly GCA_016617855.1 of Megalonaias nervosa. Lineage (NCBI taxonomy): Eukaryota > Metazoa > Mollusca > Bivalvia > Unionida > Unionidae > Megalonaias > Megalonaias nervosa. Next base: position 14,213 of record JAECUM010004062.1, on the reverse strand, counting down.
AAAGCTACCTTCATTATGGTGTACTACATAATGTGAGATCATATTTAAACCAATTCATTTGGGGTTTTTTAAGACATGTAAAATGTTTGTAATATTTTACAAATGTGACTGCCGTAATTATTCCCATCACAGAAGGTGAAACATAAGTAGTCATATTGGGTACAAATTCTCCATGTCTGTTTCTTCTGTATGCTACAATCCTATTTCTCTATTACATACATTACCTGATCATATTACATTAGAATAACTTTCTTTGCTAAATCCAAATCCAGCCCTCCCAGAAACATGAAAAACATCTTTCTGTCTGTATATTATATAGCCAAAGAAAAGCAGCTCTTACAGGTCACTCCCCTTAACCTGCTATGTGGCTACCATTATACAAGTTTAAATCAGTTTTTACTTGGCTGTCATTTGAATAAATGTTCTCCTGACAGTTAATTCTAGTACAGTAAGTGAAAATGTTTTTTTTATTTGATGCTTTCAGCCCATTTTGAATTTATTCATATTTTTGCAATTATTGTACTGTCTGTTATTGTCATATGTGAGTTTGATCAGTAATCAATTTCTCCAGAGAGAATTTTAGCTGCTGTACTCAATAACTATTACACATCTAAAACGTTTCAGTATTGTGTTTACATTATTTCACATTCATCCATCCACCCACCCACCCATCCATCTGTCTGTCTCTCTTGGAATGACATATGATGAAATAACTCTAATGGCTTCGTTGTTTATATGTTGATGATTAGAAATGACCTTCATAAATGTAATCGCACAGGGGATATTGTAATTTGACTTACACTTTACAGATGGATGTTCCATACTGACCGTACCACATCAGCTGGCCAGACCTCAAAGCAGATATCGTCCTTGGTATGCAGTTCTAACTGTCAGTCTACTGATTCATCCATACAAATGAGCTATGTATGATTACATCGGTCAGGAATCTGTTTTTTCCAAATGGCAAACCAGCTGGCCAGACAGACCAATTAGCCAGCTGGCCATACCAACCATACCACACCAACCAAAAAGGACCACAAGGCATATACTGATTTTTGGTATGCGTTCTGACTGGTCCAATTAACAAATGAGCTTTGTACATTTATAGTGGTAATGACAGTGTTATCTGGCAACTAATCAACCAGATAGACCATTCCTGTGAAATTCATAGCGATACTTATATAGCCATCTGATCCCATCCCAGCTATGCAAGACCAGCATACCATAATGCAATCAGTACTGATGGTCTATCTAATGGGCAAAATGATGATGCATGCCAATAATATTTAGTTTCCCGTTGATGAAGATGAAGCAGTGGAAATGGTGGAACATGCAGAAATGACAATGGAAGGACAGAATTTAGTTTATAGCTGCAGTAGAGAAAATCTATAGGAATTTTTCCCCGTTGGAATACCATCATTCACCTTCAATCAATTCTGCCTAAGATCAGTGTCAAGGTAGAGATAGGCAATGGGGACAGCAGTTCTTTATTCAAAATCTTGCTACAGTTGTTCAAGATTGAATTAATTACCATGCATCTCTTGGATGTTTGCAGTTAGAAGTTTCTTTATGGCGAGTCAGTTGCATGCAACTCCCCCCACTGGTAAAATGTCACGTTCAGAGATATTTTCTCCACACATACCTTGTCTGCATGTTGATAAAATGCAGAGACAAGAGTTTAATGCCAAATCAATGTTAGTGAAGAATGATGTGTCAACTTTCATGCACTTGACATTGTGCATCTAACAGTTTGTTTTGTTTTGCATAGAAAGCCACTAAAGATCATTGCAGTTTTTCTGTACACTCTTTCCTTTCGATTCTGTTAGAGCATTGAATTGAGGAGGTGAGAAAGCAAAAAGCACAAGAGTGCCCTTTAACTATCGGTGGAATTCCCTATTTGTGCATGACCCTGTTAGAAAACATAATAGAGAAGGGGAGATTGTCACCAGAGAATTTGCAGTGGTAGGTCTCAACATCAGCATCTGTTTTCTTTTTTTCTCCTGGCCAAGCAGGTGATGGGCAGTAATTTGCCCCTATTTTCATGGGTAGGCAGGGACAGGAGAGAGAGGAATATTGTCTCTTTCCCCATGCCTTCCATCAGTTGTCACAGATAAACTGTCCCACACGTCTGGCAACCCACCTGAGGTGCCAGACTATCATTTAGTTGGATTTGGACCCATAAAGCAATCTCATAAAGTGTGATGTTTAACACAATAAAATCCAGTTATCTATTTGCTAGGGGAGTGTATATAGTATGAAAACTGCACAAACATGGCTTGTACTGTAGAACATTTCAGGTTACAAAGTCCAATGGCTTTTGAGATCTGCAATAAAGATGCTACTAATGTGTAATCAGTCATGATATGTTCAACATGTACTTCCATATACAGATTTGTATGGCTCCAGTCTTAGACCTTTGGTCTTCATGAGGAGCTCAAGGTGTCTGCTGCAGAGATGGTGATATTCCTGCATGACACACCACAAAATCCATTGGTAAGTTTGGTTTGGTTTCTGGTTCACGACATGAACAACCTTGCTTCCAACATTGTGTGGTGGATAGTCAATGTAGAGAAGTTGGACCTTGTCTGTTCTCAATATTTTGGTCCATCTAGGTGTCATTCTTCCATATGCATCAAAAGAATTGTTCATGTTTTGGAGAAGGCATCAACAAAGATATTGAAACGGGACCTTCAGTAAGACATTATATCAAGTTATATTCAAGTTAAGGATGTTCTCCACAGAGAAGGTGTGTATTCCTGGACAGCACACTACAAAGACATTACATTGACCACTCACAGTTCAGGATCAATAATAAATGTAGAGAAGTTGGACCTTATCCCTTCTCAAAATTTTGTTCCTCTAGATATGGAACTCTTAATACATATTAACTTGTGCATTTTTCTCCCAGACACATTGAAAATATAACTTGTGCATTGGAGAAAGCATTAAACAAGACATTGTTTAGGTCAAGAAGTTTCTTACAGTTCCTTGGCCTTCTAAATGCATGAGTGGCCCTTTTACAATGCCAGTTTACTACTGGACCATCAATGGTCAGTGGCATATGGATTTGTCAGAAGAAAGCTCTTCATATGAATCTCATGGAAATGAAAGCCATTCTGAATGCCTTCCACATGTGAGTGGAACATATCCATAAAACATGAACCAGATAATGTCTAACAATTCACTTGTGGTGACAAACCTCTGCAAGAGTCAGAACAATCATCAGACCTTTGCCTCATGATGGGGGAATGTTGTTGTTCTCTCTCCTTGATCGATCTGTCAAGAGAAGCAAAGAAGGAGGACCTTATGTACTCTTGGATATTAACTGAGACACATGGACAGTCACTGCATAACCGTGAAAGACTGGTCCTACTGCAGAAGGCAGTAACACCAGACGTAGTCCCACAAGCTCAGGCCGTTTGGCTAAAGGGAGTTTTTAAATCAGTGTACTTTGAACTCTCACAAGATCAGGTACACAAAGAAGATTTCAGCTCATGAAATATGAGCAACTTCCATGAGCCTGGCCTGGAATGTAATGTCTCAGTCTGGGACAAAGCGGAGTAAGCTGACTGGTACACCCAGTCTGCCATCTAGTTTCCATTTTGCATGAAATGGCCTTGCTAAGGAGAGAATTGAATCTCACTGGGTTTAGTGGTAGCTGCACAGACAGTGACCACTCCCCATTCATGAAAGCACAACCTCTGCATACATGCCAACCATTACGCTTTTTTCACCAGATTATTTTGTGAGCTCGCCTGTGTATGGATTACACTTTTCCTGTACATTAAAAATATAAATATAGCAATAAATAGTTGATTGTCCTTTATATTAACATCTTTTTAATTCCACTCATCTTAAAAACTTGAGCATATTTTGAAAAGAAAGACTGCAGCTTGAGAATAGTAAATGAGCTAATTTACCTACATGTAATTTCCTAATTTTCTGTTTATTGCAACTGAAAATGACCCATTTCCAAGAAAACAGACAGGTTTCTTCAATTTGCAAGTATGCCTTGCAGATTCATTATAATGATATTCAGTTTAGGTAGCAGACCAGTCTGTACTTTTAAAGAAAATGGCACCAGATATTAAGCAAACGGTCTTTTATGATTTGACTTGTGGATGAAACTTCTTAGAGCAGATGGGTCTTTTTAAACATAAAAACTTGTCCAATCAGTTAAAGGACAAATCAACACCGCTTTACAAATTTGTAAAAAAGAACATGATAGTGATGCAATACAGCACTCGGGTTGAGCACTTCAACCTGCAGAATTTGTGGACCTCGCAATGATTTGCAAAAGTTAGATATGTAAACTAGTTAAAGTGAGTGTTGAATATAAATAATTTTTCAGTATGTGCTGTTTTGGTATTCTGGTTTTAATCCCTGTGGAGTTTGCCTGTTTATTTTGACCTACAGATCCAGGTTAGTAGTAAAAATAAACATGTATGTTTTTATCTACAACGTAGGGGTATTAATATTGGTACTAGTATTATATAGATTACACTCTTTGTACTCGGATTACACTTTTTTGCCCCTTATATTAGCAAAAATTATGCTTCTAGCTCTCTCAGGGTTGGCATGTATGCCTCTGACCCAGACATGAATATGCCATGTTGGTAGAATTTGCTTGGGAAACTTTTGATGGTGAGACACTCTACAAGTGCGGAATCCCACAGTGATCCTCTGTGCATGTGTACAAATAAATTGACTCATTGTGCTAAACTGACATTAGAAGCTCATCCTTTTAGTAGAGAAATCGAGCTCCTCCTGGGTGACACAGATAGTATGCTCATCATTTCCTTTTTCTCTAACCTATTTTCCTAATTTAATGTGATCAGGTAATGTATTTGACAGAAAGCAAATTTATTGGTAAATTATGTTTCTCCTAGAATATATACCTGTTTCATTACATATCAGAGCCTTCCATTAGATTTAAAGTTAGAGGGTGAGTTACCAAAGAATGGGGGGCATTTGGGGGACCTCCTCCAACAGGGATACAGGTTTCTCTTTTAAGTAGCCAGGTGCAATTTAAAAGTAGCCAGGTAAATTATCTAGTTCCCGGCTGATGGGGAAAGCCCTGCATATAATCCCTCCCACCCTTTCCCACAATGCAGTGCTCAAAAACTCCAATGGTCCTTCACTTGGGTCCCCTCTAATTGTGGATTGGGTGCCTCTATTCCTAGTGAGGTGCTTGTCAGGCTTGTTCAAAATAAAATCGAATTTTCATACAAAAACTTGGATTTCACTGATGAAATGAGGAATTTATAATTCAAAATGAATGCCCTTTACATTTATGAAGATTGTCTGCTTCTATCAAACTTTGTGTACAAAGCGAAGCATGTGATCAGCAAATGGAGAACAGATGGGTGACCTATAAATAATGCTTACTTGATATTAAAATACATGTGATTCTGTTATACCATATTGGGTATTCATAGGTGTCAACTGGTATGGTTTACCCATAACTTTTACAGTTTTTTCCATTTTGGTCCGTGTATGGCCGTACAACTGTTTTGTTCGGTTTTTTCATAAATAATATTTATAATTTTTTTTTTTTTAATTTTTTTTTGTTTTGTATGAATCCGGGACTCTGCACATAACTGTTTTAGAACGAGAATTCAACGAGGTCAGGGTGACCTGAAACAACCAATCAAATCATACTCAAAATTGCGCTTTTCCTTTGCCTGATGATGAAATGAGTTTAATTTCATGGTTCAACTTCTGTCTGTGAAGATGTTGTCGTTTATTGCTCTGAAATTTGACGTTCACTCGGACTTCTAATATTGACCAACTGCCTGTGTAGTAAGTATGTTTTCTTATTTTATTCATTATTATTTTATTATTTATACTTATTACTATCAAATGCATATAGTTGACATTAATTTTCATACTTCAAATAATGTGGCAGTCATGGTGGTGTAACTGTAATTCATCCGACCTTTCTTTGTGGAGATAAAGTCGATTTATTAAAACTTTTAACGATATACTAATTAAAAATAGTCAGCTGAATTTAAAACTGGGATTTTATTGTGTTGTTATATTTTTGAATTAAATTTATGTCATGCAAACAGGAAGATGCATTGCTAGCATGACGGAAGTAGTAGAGATACTGAGTGACGTCATTCTCATGGCTTGAAAATATGTAACACTGCCAATTTATATCCAGTTTTGACCAAAATTGACACCCCATATAGCAGATTCATAACTTTTCAAACACCAGATACGCAATTAATAGAAACGATCAACAGCTTACGAGGTACAAACTTCTGGACTGCTACTTTGTTAATTTTTTTTTTATTTTTAGATTTCAATTTTTGGATAGCACCTGGCGTAATATCTTGGTGTTTATGGGGAAAAAATATAAATTCGTTAACACATTTGTAATTGGGAGATCTTCCTCTATGACGTATCAAATCTAAATTTTTAAATTATTTTTTTTTTATTTCTTTCATCTAGTTGAACTGTTCCATCGAAGGGCTGAGCCTAACTCGAAGATTGCAAGCTTGACACTGACTGAGGTCGTGGCAGGTTTCAGGCTGATTGGATTAAAGTCTTCCCTGGAAGTGTAGATGTATCAAAGTTAGGATTTTCCCATGCTTTTTGTAAAATATGCAGTAAAGACAGTAAAGTGGTAGCATCGGGCATATATGATCTGAACAAACACTGCAGACTGAGAGATCTTTTTTGATGACGAAGAAAATACATACAGAATGTAAGAAGTCTGAATTCAGACACAGTAGCATCGTTTTTACAATATAAAATAAACAATGACATCTGCTGCAGAGACTTTAAAACCACAGAATACATTTTGAAAAGTGCGAAAGATGCATGTGTTGCATATATTACAACACACAAGTAAAAAGAATGAAATAAAGTTTCAGAAATGTAAACAATATATGTAAATATGTGTAAAAATACTTTGTGTATAGCATTTGTTGTTTTAAAACTGTTGATCTTATGTAATGTATGAATACATTTTTTCACGTAAGGTTTTTTTGGTCTTTGTAAAGTTATGATTGGTCTGGCGTACAGGTTTTCATCTCAAGAGGTTGACACCTATGGGTATTTATGTGCATTACAGAAAGCAGCCAGAATCAGTCTGTTGGATACCAGAACTGTTCCAGGGGTCCTTGCAACTGGTGAAGTGATGTTTGTCAGAATAATGATATTAAGGCTAACAAAGTATACACAACAACCTGTTAATTGCTTTCTTTATTGTTGTAATCTGGAGAGCTTAGGCCAAAAGCAGGATGTTTTTGAGGTATTATATGTAATAAAAGGATCAAAAGTGGTCCATGGCAGCTTTTGATTCATTTATTAAAAATTGTCTGTCCTTTGGCATAGGTGGGATAAAAAAGAAAGACCACCTACGAATGATTTTGGCAGAAACCATTGAGTAAATATTGTGATTTAAAAAAAAAATTGTCTTGTTTAATTACTGTTCATGTGTTTAACATCAGGATGTTTCAAGCTAAAGTTAACCAATAATAACTGAATTGTCCCTTTCCCCATCTTCACTAGCCAGGGTTCTGATAACCCTATCTACACCTTGGCAGATTGAACAGCTATATTGGTGCTTTGTCATAGCAACATCTATTGGATTTCATGTGTTGCCTCCCTTAGTATATAATGCCAACTAACCAACAGCATGGTGCATTGTACATCCGCCGAAAGTGGTGGTTGCAATTGACCTAAAAAGGATACCTTGAAAGTTTAACATAGAAAGTATGACTATGTACCAGAGGGAAGCCATTACAGGTGTATTTGAGAGAAAGGTATTTGTGCAAACACGGACCAACACTGGAAAATTGCTTATTTATCAGTCCATTCAAATTGTATGCTCCCCTTGTCTCGATCATGTAGGAACAGTGTTCAAATTTGAACAACTTAATTTTGATTGGATGCAGTGGTTTACTGCCACATCCAATGAAATTTGCAGACCCAAAGCACAGAAATATCTGCTCAATATGCCAAGGTGTAGATAGGGTTATCGGAACCTTGGCTAGCGAAAGATGTCCTTTCTCATGCTTACTCTAGTGTAATGCAGCACTGGTTAAACATTAAGAGCAACTGTACTAAGCAAGACATGCTTTAGTTGCTAATGAACATAACGCTGATCTGATGAGTAAGGAAGACATTGATAGAGCCATTAGACAATGGCTGACCTCATGACCTGGAGGAAAACATTGCTTTGCATGAAATGTATTGAGATCTGAAAAAGCAAACAGATCAGTTTAATATTGGTTTTTTAATCTTTTCGTATTTGAATTACAGCAGTTGCAATGTTGTGTGTCTAATAATAACAAAAAAAACGTGTGGCAGTTTTGGGTATATGTAAATTGGAGTCTGAGTTTGTGAAATACGAGTCTGGGCTTGTGATTTTTTTAAGTTACCAGCCCTGGGCCTTTGTCTAAAAAAGCTTTTCTTTGAGCACTACACTGTGAGCATCCTTTAGTATCACTTGAGTTAAAAACTGGTTTAAACAGTTGGGTAAAAAGGGAAGTTCACCTGTTACAGTTTGATTCAGAGGTAGCAAAGAAAGTTATAATGTAATCTGATCAGGTAAGTATTGCCAGAGAAACATAATTTACTCAAATATTTGCTTTATCTGAATATTAAGGGCAGATGTTCTTGGGAAGAATGCTTAGCATTGAAAGGAACCCACTCGTTTTGAAACACATTGGATAAAATGTACAGAGTGTCCTTCCTTGCACAGGAGACTATCAATCAGATAGATGGTAGACTTCTGGCTTTATTCTTGCTGAGGATGTCATTGCTGGTGTTAGAGAAACACAAGCTTTCACCCTCACCAAAATCTGTGTTCCTTACCTTGGTGGACCACTTTGCCATCACATCCTGTATCAATATTTGTGACTCTGTCTTTTGCAATAGTTTCATTATTAGCTTTTATTTGTTTATTGTCCTCCAACTGTGCACAGAACATTATCAGTTGAAGATAAAGATCCTAAAGACTGATTAAAGATTAGGATTCCTGTAGATTGTAAATGTGAGGGCAAACTGTACTTGGTTTGGCTTGATTGGTGTTTTATAGCACAGCAACACAGATAGGTTATTTGGTATCAAGGCAGTTGGAGAAAAGAGTGCCTTGCCCAAGGACCGTCACAGTAGCTGAGATTAAAGGATTCAAACAAGCACCTTTTTGATAATGATTCTTGCATATTAAACACTGAGCTAGCATAACTCCTTTCTCAATTAAAATATAAAATATTGTAAAGTAATCTGTATCAGTCTACTGATAAGTTTTCTATTAGTTCTGTTCTTATCCAGAAAGGCTTGTGGGATGTCCTGTTTTTCATTGTCCCTCTATCACTTCTTGTTGTTGTTATGGGTTTAATGCCATTTTTAATTGCATGATAGTCTATACATGGCTACCAGTTTAACTGGTGGAGGAAGAACCTGGCAAAATTCTGGTAAGAACCATTGATCCACAAGAAGCTACTGGCTTTCTCACATACCCACATTAGCCGAGCCTGAGACTCGAACTTGTGCAGACATTGTTTGGTAAAAGGGAGCATTTTAGACCACTAGGCCCTTATTGACAATGTGTTTGCACCGGAAGACTTCTTATGATGTTTGGTTGGTTCTAAACAAAAATAGTGCCAACCTGAAATCCAGTATGGTCACCATGGCAGCTATTTTGAAAATCTTGTTATTGATAATCTTTGTAAATGGAAAGTCATATCGACATGGGATTTTCACCAGAAGACCAGTTATGATATCTAATTGATTCTGAATGAAAATGATCAGAGCGCAGTATGGTCACCATAACTGATATCTTGAAAATCTTCTCCTCTTAAATGGAAACTTGTATCAATATGAGGTTTTCACCAGAGGACTTCACATGGTGTCGAGTTGGGCCTGAATGACAATGATGCCAATCTGACATAAAATTTAAAACCTTGTTATGGCTACTACTCTAGAATTGATGGTTATATATCGTTTTACCAAAAGGCTTCGTTTATATCTACTTGATCCTAAATGAAAATGGTTCCCTACAGATATTTAGTATGCCTGCCACAACGAAGATATTGAAAATGTTGTTTACTAATTCTCTTGAATAGATGGCCGTATTGTCATGGGGTTTTCACAGATAGTCTTAAATGGTTTTTTTGGTGTGCCCAAAATGAAAATGCAGCCAGTCTTGCATCCAATATGACTGCCACCATGGCCAATTTGAAAATCTTGTTGCATAAGAATATTAGAGATTTCTCAGCACTTGACACATAAAAGAGGGCATGGTCTTAATTTCAGTTCTGGAAAATTAGTTTTGGACAGTAGACCATCAGTCCCATCAGGGACACTTGTTGTATATTACCTTTATATTTATCTAGTATTCTCTTCAAGATAAGTTCAGTTAGTTTTGAAGATTATTCATGATGTCAGGGTAATAGCAGAGATTTATGCCTATTAGTACATTTTTAAATTTTAAGTGTTCCAATTGGAGTGGCTGAGGGAGACATAATTGCAGACCCTGAGGTTCAGAAATCTGCCCTAAACATCATAATCAACTGCGTTTGTGGGCCTTTGGAGAGGGTAGGTGGAGCTTATGAATGGGTGAAACCATTCCTTCTTTATCATATTAATGATATACACCTTCAGTTGCCATAGCTCCTCATTTACAGATTTAACAATTGCTGCTGTTTGCTCTGAATGTTGTACATAAATACATGTCAGTTTTAATCTGTGAATCAAATTTCTTTTGCAATTAAATTGTAATTATAATGAAACAGGTGGTCAACAATGTAGAATTAAATTTTATGTTTTTCATCTATTGTTTATGGTTTTAATTCCATGAACATTGTCATCAGTGACCATGTCACTCAGCATCATTGAGCACAATTTACTTTTTCCATTTATTTCAAATAAAATTCCTTACAGTGTCTTACATGATTGAATCTCTTTAGTTTAACATTTAAGGATAGGATTAAAAATATTTGCATATGTTCTCATATTTTGAATATGCTTCAGTTTGGAAGGATATTATTTTGCATTACCATTGTAGTTAACTCTTTTTTTGAAGTAGAGTTGTATGATACAGTAGAATCGTGAAAACTTGAACGCTTAAGGAACCTAGCAAATCAGTATTGAGAGATGTGTGGTTCAAGTGATCAAAACTTGTCAACTTATTGTTAAGTCTGAAAACCAGTTGTTGGCGATTCAGGTGTTTAGGTCAGCAACCATATTTATTATATCTAGTCTGAAAGACAGCCATTGTTACGATGTAAAGTACCTTAATGTATGTCAAAATATAAATAGTAATAAATAGTAAAATAAACCCCAAATGACAACAAAATACTATGGTGATTTTTATCATCATTTCCAAAGAGATCTTGAAACAAAATGACATATCCGCTGCAAGTCAGTAGAAGTGATAGACAATTCTCCAGTTTACAAATATTGGCATATTTGGTTATTCGTACAAGTTCATGCATATGATTGACATATAATATTAACATTCCAGTTTGGGGGAGGTGTTGGCCGATACATGGGCCAGGGTTCCAAGAAGAAAGTCAACCTGAAAGTGGGAGAAGATGTTCTCAGTAAGATGTGGAATGGCGTCAGAACTAACAATGGAATTATGGTAGGTTGCATCCCCAGATTACATCAGATGTACATCCAGGAGTGAGGAATCCATTTCAAGACTGTATTCAATGAAAAGTCATCCTACGAATGATTTTATTCTATACATCCTCGGGGTAATAGTTGAAATGCTCCATCTTTGCAAATATTGTTTATTTTCATGCCACTATTTCCAATCATAAGGGTATGCACTGTTATCTGTTTCATTAAGTTATTCATTACTCAGTATTTGTAGCTTAATGTTTTTGGATGGTATTAATTTTAAAATATTAAAGTACTCACAGAAAAATGAAGCGTCTATTAGTGTTCTTTACTGTGGATGTTTACTTGTAAGTATAACTGCATCCATGCAAGTCAGAAGAATCTTTATTATATTTTGTGTTTTTTGTATAAACATATTTGTGTTTTGGATATTATTTGTATTTGCCACTTTCATAAGCCAAATCAAATATCAGCCAGTTCTAATTTCCAAGTGATATTTTCCCAGGTTATCACCAGTGAACAAGGGGTAATAAGCAGTTAACATGTAAAGGCATTGCTGCCAATATTTTTCCAGTTGGCATCTCCTTGATTGAGCCGTGTTTTCAGTTAATTGTTCAGCATCAAGTAGGGTCCTATATTCAGTTAGCTGCAGGTGTTTAATTTGAGCATTTTAACATTACCATTCTTGACACCATTTGAAAACAACTAGAATTTGAAAATCAGTTTTCATTTTTCTTTTTATTACAGGTACTGTTAAAACTTTTAACAGCAAAGACACCAATTACAGATGCCGATGCAATCAGGGCTTTAGCCTGTAAGGTATGTACTAGCTATATGTCAGCAAAGATAAATTCCAAATGTGCTTATGTTAATATTCATCATCATCATCATCATCATCAATCCCTTAACCCAAGAGGTCGTTGGGGCACCACAGTTGACTTGCAACCAATTCTCTCCATCTTTCCCTGTTCTCTACTGCCCTTTTGGAAATCACCAAATCCCATGCCTATCCACTCCTTAATGTTGTCTTCCCACCTCTTTTTCTGTCTGCCTCTTCTTCTGCACCCTCACACTGTGCCTTGCAAGATTGTTTTTGCCAGTCCAGATGATCTTGAGACGCGACCGTACCACTTCAGTTTGCGCTGTTTTACAGTGGTCAAGAGGTCTTCATAGGATCCGATGGCTCTCCTGTTGTGGACTTCTTCGTTGGTTACATGGTCAATGTATGAGATGCCTAAGATCTTGCGGTAGCATTTCAAAGGTTTGAATCCTTTTTTGTAGATCTGATCATGTTTCACAAGCATACAGAAAGATAGATATGACAATCGAGCGCATCAGCTTTATTTTTGGAACCGAAAGCAATGTTGGTATCTTTCCGTATTGGTCTCAACCTTGTTATTGCTGCTGTTGTCTGGACAATCCTGCAAAGTAATTCTGGTTTGGAACCTTCATCTGTGATAATTGATCCCAAGTACTTGAAGCCTGTGACTCTTTCCAGCTTCTGTCCACTGATCTTTATTTATGCACTGATGCCATTGGTGTTGTTTATTATCAGTTTGTTTTTTTTCGGCACTAATCTCCATACCGTATGTTGTAGAGGTTGTGTCGAGGCGCTCAACCAAGTCAGCCAGTTCTTTTTTCATCTCCTGCTAAACCATCAATATCATCAGCGAAGCGAAGGTTGGGGATTGTTCTTCCTCCGATGCTAACAGTGCCCATGTGGTCATGCAAGGCATCCTCCATGATCCTTTCCAGGATAATGTTGAAAAGAGTAGGTGACAGTATACATCCCTGTCTGACTCCAACTGTTGTTTGAAACCAATCTCCTCTGCTGCCATTGATGAGAACAGCACTGGTGGCTTTATCACAGAGGTGCTCAACAACCTGTACCAGCTTTGAGCTGATGTTGTATTTCCTCATAGTCATGCTAAAGATGTTAATATTATTGTACAACAAAGAAGGTATAATCCAACTTAAAGGTTGTATTAATTTATTCTAAGCACAGTATTTGGTGTAGTTGTTTGTGTGCATGCAAAAATAAATATATTTTTCAAAATAAAATCTAAACGATAAATTATTTTAGGGAAGAGATCATGCATGAAAAAATAATGGCCCCAACATTGGAGGACTCCAAAATATCTACATGGTTGTCAGTATTAAAATTTATGTATATCAGACATCATTGCGCTATAGCATCATTCTTTGGTACGTTGTGTTGTTTTAATTTGCGTTTTATATGTGTTATTGAAATAGGTAAGTTAGAAAACATGTAACTATGACATGGACATAAATATACCCATCATGACGTCGTATTCTTACACCCCATAATCCAAATAAAACATGCCCTAGTATGAGGGGGACAGATTTTAGCCCGTTATGCCATTGTGCTCAGTATTATTTGCTTAAAATGTACTGTTTAGGTGAAGCTTTCCTTCAAAGAGAAAAATAAATACAAATTATATACCATACTCTGACACTTTCTAAGGTACATAACATATATTTAAATATTCACAATATTTATATCCATTTTTACTCCATTCAGTTTAAATCCAAAGAATAATCATTTAGTTACAGTGGAACCCCGCTATAACATGGTAGTTGGGAGCCATAGAACCTGACCGTGTTATGAA